>CAWUFW010026137.1:0-36521 GCA_963921515.1 Calotriton arnoldi | reverse complement strand
GGAGTAGTCGCATCCCGAGGATCATGTCACAGATGCAGAACCAGCGTGCCTGGCTTGTCGGTGTGTACTGACTTTGTACCATTGTGTGTGTTCTGCAATGTTGTATTCCACCCTCTTTTCCAACTCAGCTAATGTGCATTTGTCTGTATGTAGGTGACTCCGGATACCCCAACATGCCGTGGTTGCTGACACCCCTCAGGAACCCTGTGACACCAGCCCAGATGCGCTACAATGAGGCACATGGTCGGACCAGGAGAGTGATCGAGCGGACATTTGGTCTCCTGAAGAGCCGCTTTCGCTGCCTGGACAAGATAGGAGGGGCCCTCCCATATGCCCCAGCAAAGGTGTGCAAGATTGTCATCGTCTGCTGCATGCTACACAACCTGGCAGTGCGGAAGGAGTTGCCTCTCATCCTGGATGACGATGACCAACATCCGCCACCTGTGGAGGATCCTGGCCTGGGCCACGATGCCAGTGATGATGATGATGATGAGGGTGATGTCCGCACACAGCTCATCACCAACTTCTTCAGCTGAATGTGAGTATCTAGAGATGTCATGTCAATGATTTGAATTTGCATGATATGTGTTGGTGGTGCTCTGTTGCTGTTTGAGTGTGGCCATGTGCTATTTGACTGGATGCGTGCAGCGATGTGTCCTTACAGGTAGTCTGTACTCACCAACAGTGTTGACATGCTAACTTGGTTTTGTGTAGGTATCTTGTGACATGTATTGGGCATGAGTATTGCAGTTCTGTCCTGTTCTTCAGTGCTTTTGACTGTGTGTCATGTCTGTCCTTCACAGGGTACTTTCAGAGTTGTTTGGTCAACTCGGATCCCCCGACACCATGATTCAGCTTTCAGGGTGGAAGCAGTTGTTTCCCTACAGGTGATGTGCAACACACCCCTGGACTTTATTTCTTCTACACTTGTTGACTGTGTGGCCACTGCCACGTGGGATTACCTTGCATTTGTAGTGGAAACAACATGTTGCAAATGTGTAATAAACCTGTGCTTCACTTTGGGATGTGCGTTGTCTGTGGTCACACATCTGACTGACATTTGCTTACTGCACCTGTGGGCTAGTTAACACAGACTCTGAATAGGTGTGGTGTCTGTGCATTCCACTGTATTTCCTGGCAACATCAGTGTAGGCGATGAGTCAGATGGCCCTGATGTGTATGTGTTGTGTAGCCCTAGTGGTGTGTCTCCCTCATATGTGTCACATCGCCATGACTCACATGACGGTGTTGAACTTGCTGTAGCAGTTAGCAGGCACAGTGTCATTTAGCAGATCATGATCTCCATGACAAAAACAACGTTGGAATCACAACAGAGGGAAGTATGGTATATTAGTGAGTTTATTTACATACATGTGTGAGGATAGTGCACAGGATGGTGGGTGCTGTACATTGGGTCTGTGTGTTGCCAGATGTTGGAGGAATGGGTGCAGGGGGTGCAGATGGTGGTCCTGCTGGTGCTGCATGATGACTCACACCGGAGGTGCCAGGTTGGTCTTCGCCATCCGATGAGGGCAGAGGCTGTTCCACACCAGAGAGCTCAGGGGCCACCGGAGCCTGGGACAGGGACTCCTCCTCATCTGCTGCTGTGTCCCCATCATCACCTGTTTTTGGAAGAGACACACAATGTATGTTATGTTTCTGCAGGCATCAATGGTTCAAACACATGACAGTTGTGACTGTACCTCTGGATGCGGCCCTGTACAATGCATTGTCCTAAGTTGTCACAGTCAGAGGTTGATATTGGTGTGGCGCATTGTCCTGCCAACCTGATGCATTTCAATGTGGATGTTGAGGTGTGTGCATGACCAGCATTGGTGGTATTTGGTTGACATCCGGACCTCCTTCTCCCCCCAGCCCAGTTATCCCACCATGAAGCATGCCACCCTTGCAGTGGGTGCAGGTTAACTCTCAGGATGTCAGTCAGTGGTGTCCTGCTGTTGGTTGGTGCCCAGTTCCCAGCAGGGCCTGGTACTCCCCACACGAGAGCACCATTGTCAGAAGTCTTAGAAGTGGCTTTTCACTCCCTGTGAGGTGTGCATGCTTCAGTGTGAGCTTGCTGGGCCATGTGGGTGGGGGATGTTGAGCTGTGACTACCACTCCCATCATGCTATTGCCTACACCCCCCTTCCCAGCATGCCCATACTTCCTTCCTTTTGACTCTGCTTCCCTGTGGGGTAGCGTGCCTGTGCTGACAGGATGGCTGACAGTGTTGTCCTGGCGTTTGTTTGGCTACAAGTCCCAAAAGTGTCCCTGTGCTTCACACAGCATAACCCAGTGTGGTTGTTCTTTGTGGGATATTTAATTAGAGTGTGAGGCATTGCATTCTCCCAGGTGAGTTGTGTGGAGTTTGTGTTAAGGGGGGGTGTGAGAAAAGCTGCTTGTGACTATGGTCAGAGCTGTCAGTCCTCCTTCCCACCCAGCCAGATATCCCACCATGGAACGTGCTTCCATTGCAGGGAGTGCAAGTTGGCTTTCAGGATGTCAGTCAGTGGTGTCCTGCTGTTGGTTGGTGCACAGTTCCCAGCAGGGCCTTGTGCTCCCCACAGCAGTACCCAGTGTCAGCCATCTTGTCAGTTCTTTTCCACTCCCTGCGATGTGAGCATGGTTCAGAGTGGTGTTGATGGGCCAATTGTGAGGGTGACCAATATCTGTGACTACAACTCCCATCATGCTATTGCCTACACCCCCCTTCCCAGCATGCCCATACTTCCTTCCTTTTGAGTCGACTTCACTGTGTGTGAGTGTGACAGCAATGGCAAGATGGCTCACAGTGGTGTCCTGCTGTTGGTTGGTACACAGTTCCCACAGGGCCTTGTGCTCCCCACAGCAGTACCCAGTGTCAGCCATCTTGTCAGTTCTTTTCCACTCCCTGTGATGTGAGCATGGTTCAGAGTGGTGTTGATGGGCCAATTGTGAGGGTGACCAATATCTGTGACTACAACTCCCATCATGCTATTGCCTACACCCCCCTTCCCAGCATGCCCATACTTCCTTCCTTTTGAGTCGACTTCACTGTGTGTGAGTGTGACAGCAATGGCAAGATGGCTGACAGTGGTGTCCTGCTGGTGGTTGGTGCACAGTTCCCAGCAGGGCCTTGTGCTCCCCACAGCTGAGGCCAGTGTCAGACATCTTTGAAGTGGCTTTTCACTGCCTGTGAGGTGTGCATGCTTCAGTGTGAGCTTGCTGGGCCATGTGGGTGGGGGATGTTGAGCTGTGACTACCACTCCCATCATGCAATTGCCTACACCCCCCCTTCCCAGCATGCCCATACTTCCTTCCTTTTGACTCTGCTTCCCTGTGGGGTAGTGTGCCTGTGCTGACAGGATGGCTGACAGTGTTGTCCTGGTGTTTGTTTGGCTACAAGTCCCAAGAGTGTCCCTTTGCTTCACCCAGCATAACCCAGTGTGGTTGTTCTTTGTGGGATATTTAATTAGAGTGTGAGGCATTGCATTCTCCCAGGTGAGTTGTGTGGAGTTTGTGTTAAGGGGGGGTGTGAGAAAAGCTGCTTGTAACTATGGTCAGAGCTGTCAGTCCTCCTTCCCACCCAGCCAGATATCCCACCATGGAACGTGCTTCCATTGCAGGGAGTGCAAGTTGGCTTTCAGGATGTCAGTCAGTGGTGTCCTGCTGTTGGTTGGCGCACAGTTCCCAGCAGGGCTTTGTGCTCCCCACAGCAGTACCCAGTGTCAGCCATCTTGTCAGTTCTTTTCCACTCCCTGTGATGTGAGCATGGTTCAGAGTGGTGTTGCTGGGCCAATTGTGAGGGTGACCAATAGCTGTGACTACAACTCCCATCATGCTATTGGCTACACTCACTTCACCAGCATACACAGAATTCCTTCCTTTCAGTGAGCTTCCCTGTGAGGTGGTGTTCTAGTGGTGGCAAAATATCTGACTGTGTTTGTTGGTTATATTTGTGCCACTGCCTTGCTCTATTTGTTGTTAGGTTTGTACATGTCATGACACAGTTACATATCACTATGAGATGGCATGTATTGTGTTTATCTAACTAACATACACATCTTGGGATGATTATCTTTTGGTTGCTGTGGATTTGCTAAGGGTGCATGGTTTGACTATCCCCTTGACAGTGATGTGTGTGTATTGTCACACAATATTGGGTATATTGGTTGTGTTCTCACCAGGCTCTGGGATGTTTGATAGTCCATATACGCTCACTGGTGGTAGGATGGCCCGCACCTTCTCCTCCCAGGGCCTGAGGTATACTGGTTTGGCAGGAGGGCCACTGCCGGTGCGATTACTCAAGGCGTAATCCTTCTTGAGTAGGTCCTTGACCCTCCTGCGCACATCATACCACCTGTTCTGGATGTCTTCCGTTGTGCGCAAACATGGTGATTGTGCATTCACCCTGTCGACGATCCTTCTCCCACATCTTGGTTTTCTGCGACATGGGGGTCTGTTGGACCAATGTACCAAACAACTGTGGCTCTACCCTGAGGATTTCATCTACCAGGACTTCCAATTCATTGTCTAGGAACTTTGGATTCTTCTTTGGGGGCATGGTGATGGGTGGTGGTGGGGATTGATGTGTGTGTGAGTGTGCAAGTGAGGGTGGGTGAGTGTAGGTTTTGCTGGGTGTATGTGAGGGTGCTATTTGGGAGGTGCTAATGGTGTGTGGCTTGTGTGATGGATGAGTTGTGGGTGTGTCTGTGGTTGCTGTCTGATGGCGTTCTGTGCTGGCAGGTCAGTTGAATTTGCAAAGGATCATGGTAGTGATTTGTGGCCTTTATATGGGTGGAGTTGTGGGTGTGTCTTTGTTCCATGTGTTTTCACCCCTGTATTTATTGACTTTGTCATTGCTTGTTTGGCCCTTTTTTTTGTATTTTTCCTTTGTGGGTTTTGGGCATGTAGGAGACGTTCTTCTGACCGAGTAGGACGCTGCAGTTGGCTCGTGCGGGCTTCTCCGAGTCTTTCAAGCTGTGTTCCTGATGGGTTTCATGTGCGGCGTACGCGTTGGTCGCGGAGTATTGGGTTGCTTCGGCTCGGTTTTGTATGCGTGTCGGTCGTACGGCTTGGGCTCTGTGCGACTCGGTCTGGTTTTACTCGCATTGCATCGTACTGCGCGGGTCGGAGTTCGCGGGTACGTTTCTGTCGGGTTCATTCCTGGTGCGTGTCGGTCGGTTTGATTCACGTAGTTTCCCGGCCGGATAGCTGGTTTCCGTGCGGTTCGGTCGTTCGGCTTGTGTTCCGTACGAGTCGGTCGTAATTCACATGCATTGCATCGTACTACGCGGATCGGGCAGCGCCGGTACGTGTTGGTCGGACAACATTCCCGTACCAAGTCGGTCGATATGTTTTCCGGCCTGAATTGGAATCGGCCCCTTAGCATATATAATTTACTATTCCCACTCCAACTAATATTAACTCAGGGAAGGTGCTGGACACTAAACATGTATAATTTACTATTCTCACTCCAACTTATATTAACTCAGGGAAGGTGCTGGACACTAAACATATATAATTTACTATTCCCACTGCAAAGTATAATAACTCAGGAAAGGTTCTGGACACTAAACATATATAATTTACTATTCCCACTCCAACTTATATTAACTCAGGGAAGGTGCTGGACACTAAACATATATAATTTACTATTCCCACTCCAAACTATATTAACTCTGGGAAGGGGATGGACACTAAACATATATAATTTACTATTCCCACTCCAACGTATATTAACTCAGGGAAGGTGCTGGACACTATAGGGCTTATTTACAAGGCCCTTGTGCCACTTTTGCGTCATGTTTAACATGGGAAAAGTGACGCAAAAGTGGCGCAAGGGGCTTGTAAATATGCCCCTAAATATATATAATTTACTATTACCACTACAACTTATATTAACTCAGGGAAGGTGCTGGACATTAAACATATATAATTTACTGTTCCCATTCCAACTTATATTAACTCAGGGAAGGTGCTGGACACTAAACATATAGGGGCTTATTTACAATCCCTTTGTGCCACTTTTGCGTCATTTTTAACATGGGAAAAGTGACACACCGGTGGCGCAAGGGGCTTGTAAATCTGCCCCATATAATTTACTATTCCCACTCCAAACTATATTAACTCTGGGAAGGGGCTGGACACTAAACATATATAATTTACTGTTCCCACTCCAAAATATATTAACTCAGGGAAGATGCTGGACACTAAACATATATAATTTACTATTCCCACTCCAAAATATATTAACTCAGGGAAGATGCTGGACACTAAACAAATTTAATTTACTATTCCCAATAAAAAAGTACATTAATTAATAAAAAGTGATAGTCAGTATCCAATAAAAAATTATTATTCATAAATAAAAATGTATCATAAAATTAAAATTCCAAAACAACAAGCACATATAATTATAATACCCACATATGATATATCAAAAACACTTTTATTTTTATATTTTGTTTAAATATATATTAACATATTAATAAATTAAAAAACATTAATTTATTATCAATATATTTTTCCCCAGAAATAAAAATAATAAATACAATTTCTTGTATTAATAATAATTAATAATTTGTTTATAATGTTTCAATTTTTAAAATATATACTTGCCCAAAAATGTATAAGATTATTGTTTTTAAAAACAAATTAAATCACTGTTAAAAATATTTCCCCAAAAAATAATGTACACAAAATGTTTAATTACTATTTATTATAATACATTTAAAATGTATTAATGTTTATATACTATATCAACACAAAACACATCTACATTACAGTCATTTGATACTTTATCATATTTCAATATTCACTACTATATTATACATTCATAACAATTAAAAATGTTATAATTTTTAAATTTAAAAAATATTTTTCTCTCATAACTAAATATTTTACAAACATATTTTAATTATAATTTCATACACTATAATTTATATACATAATGTTTTCTCAATAATTAATTAGTATTTCACAGAATATATTTTAAATTTTTTTAATTAAATTAAAATTTTTACATTTTTTATAAAGAAAATACACCATATGCCCCTTACATAACAATATTTACACTCATAAACTATAAATTTAAATACTGTAACAATTGTTAACACCATCTTTAAATACACCTAATAATTTAATTTTTTTAACATTTTTAAACATATATTTCACAATTTATTACATACATAAATATTAATTTGTTAATTTTTTCAAATTATTAATAAATATTTTTTAATATTAATACCAAATTAAGGGGCCCATTATGATAACCGGCGTTAAAAAATCCGCCATCTACTATAGCCTGAGAAAACCGCCCGCCTGCACCATGGGAATACCGACCGAGCAATTATGAAGTCGGAAGCAACCTCCGCCTGCGGCGGTAAAAACACACAAAATTCCGCCCGTCCATGTCAGAGTAGAAGATTATATGTCCGCCACGGACGCAATCCCGCCCAAAAACCCAAATCCGCCCGCTCTGACGACCGAGACAACGACCGTGAAATTATGATCTCCCCGACATGAGCGCGGAAAATCCACATATTCCCCGCCCGCCACGGTTAACAACAGTAATGAATAGCTGACACGGCGGAAGGCCTGGCGGCTACGTCCGTGCACGGAAATCTTTTGTGGAACAAAGAAATACACACAACATGGCCAACAAGTCCACACAGCAAACTGCGCCAAAATACCCAAACACAGAACACATCCCAAAGACACATCCCCCCTGGCAAAACTAAAAAACTACAAATCCCAGGACATCAGACACAACACACCTGAAAACGACAGCCCATCATGACACACCCACATAGGTAAGTACAAAAGCAGCCCCTTCACAGACCACAATCCCTTGCACTACTACAAAGCGAAGACGCCATCAGAGAACCCAGAGAGCCACAAAGGAAAGCAGCACACCACACGCACGCACACATCACACTCATCACCAACAACACCACCGAAACAACGGCACCACGAACCCCCTGCACATCACACACCACACACCACACACCCACCACACCAGCACCACAAATACCAAACCACACACCATGGCAACACAAAGAATGCCTAAGTACACTGCCACTGAGTTGACGGTCATGGTCGACGAGATCATCAAGGTGCACCCACAAATCTATGGGAACCAGGTCCAACAGACACCAGTAGCCACCAGAAACAGAATGTGGAGCAGGATCGTAGACCAGGTGAATGCAGTTGGGAACGTGCCACGCAACCGGGGTGAAATCACAAAGAGGTGGCACGACCTGAAAAGCGTGGTCAGGAAGAAGGAGGCCAAGAATCGTGAGCTGGCTGACAGGACTGGCGGCGGAAATCCCGCGCTATTCAAGACCTTCAAGGCGTGGGAGGAGAAGGTGCAAGGCATTCTACATCCGGAGAGTCTCACCGGAATACCAGGGGAGTGGAGGCTGGTAAGTACAAACAAATGTATACCAGCACACCGCTATGTACTGTCATGCACTACCAGAATGCCATAGCTCTGAGGGCCAAACACCCCCATGTCCAGTACACAATCCACAAGACATCTCTCACACATGCAACAGACACTCCCACACACTCAGCCCAAAGGTACCAACAAACAAAACCATGGGGGCATGTGTACAGTCAGCCAGCACCACAACTCCCACCAGGTCCCCTTGTACCCCAGATGCGCCGGAAGGAGCACTCCCCACACCCACACTCATGTGTCAGCCATAGCTGCACTAACCAACAAGTAACAGGTAAGTAGCCTTACCACAAAGTCCGTGTATCGGAGGGGGACTGCAGAAGTACAACCCCCACCAGGCCCCTAGTCCTACAGCGCAGCAAGATGGAGCACTCCCCACACCCATGTGTCAGCCATTGCAGTGCACACCTTCACCCGACAGGTAGATATGTTTCCCTACATGGAGGGGTGTCTGTGGGTGGTAAGCCATCACCACAACTCACAACACGGCCCCCACTCCCACAGACCAGCAAGAAGGAGCACCCCTCCCTCTCATAACCATGTGGTAGCCATTGCATTGCTCCCTCCAAACCAACAAGTAGGTAGACTACTGTACAGGGCGGGGTGTCTGTAGGCATGAGGACTGTACTACGACTAACATTTGGGACATGTCACGTAGCAGAGGAACAGGTAGCACTGCTCCCTGTCATAATCATGTGACTAATGTGCACACGGACATGAATTATAGTCATAGCCCACATGAGCCATCTCAAATACAGTAACACGTAAGGAGTCACGTCTGCATGCACAAGTCTCACTGGAGTACTGACCCACATGGCGTGCACTGTGCCAGTCATCACACACATCAGCAACACCATCGAAGTCTTGTCCATGTAGTCGTGTCTGCTTGTTCCGTTGACATTGTACAACATCACCCATGTAAGTCTATCTTGTCTCAATGTAACAGAGTGGAACCCCAGTAATGTCACATACACCACTGGACCCATGAAACACACAGCTACACAATGCACATTCAAAATCTCATCCATCTCATCTTTCAGCCCCATTGTCATGAAAGGTATATCATCTAAACAGTTGTCCCATATACAGTAGTTCAGCAAAGATTCCTGCCGATGACCAATAATGTGTCTGCAGTGTCTGAAGCGCACGTCACACTGTGATTTACAACATGCCTAATATAGTCAACACCCCAAGAGCACTGCATTACTGCACATGGCTGAGGGTAGCACGCACACCAAGGAATTGTCCCATATGCAATACGTTGTGTGGCACACAACCATTACTCACTCACTACAATGCTTGCAGTGTAATGTCCCTAAATGATAACAGTGAGCAGATATGCTGGGTATGTCAGACATACACACACCTTTGTCTCTGCAGTGTTGTGTGGCCAAAACACATGTCCCCTTCTGCACCCATATGTCACAGTATGTACCACAAAACCATATTTCATATCAAAAGCGTTGATGGAGCTGTACTCCTTATCCCATCTGCGTTTCTAAACGTTTCATTTGAACCCCAAAACCATATTTCACCTCAAAAGCGTTGATGGGGCTGTACTCCTTTTGCCATCTGCGTTTCTAAGCGTCTCATTTGAACCCCAAAACCATATTTCACCTCAAAAGCATTGATGGGGCTGTACCCCTTTTGCCATCTGCGTTTCTAAGCGTTTCATTTGAACCCCAAAACCATATTTCATCTCAAAAGCGTTGATGGGGCTGTACCCCTTTTGCCATCTGCGTTTCTAATTGTTTCATTTGAACCCCAAAAACATATTTCATCTCCAAAGCGTTCATGGGGCTGTACCCCGTTTCCACCAAAGCCACAAAATGTAGGGGTACTGCAACACACACCGATTGGCTATCCAAATCCGTCCCATGCCATATGCACCCATCACACTATTCCATTGCCTTGATCACGCACACACATTGTAGAGCCATACACACGCATCTGGGAAATCAGTGCACAACTGTGCACCAACTGTGAATGTCAGACATCTAACACAAACCTTGCAAGGTGCAACACAATAACCTTCGTCTCCGCCCCACAGGTGACGAACAGCATGATGCTGGAGAGGGAGACAGCAGCCATCACAGCCAGTCCACAAGCCCTCCACCCGGACTCACGGATGTGGAAGACCTGGACACCTCTTCGGATGAGGACTCCTGACGAGGCACATCTGGTGTGGCAGGGCGCAACCGCTCCCCAGGACCCCTCCTACCCACCAACCCATCTCCCAGGGCTGGTGACCAGTCCCAGGCCCCTGCTGCCACGGTCATTGCGACCACCACCACCGCCGCAACCACCACCACCACCACCAGGGCCTCCCTGACCACTCACCCTGCGCAAGGGGTGGTACGCACATCGACATCGACCCTGGGAGCCACAACAAGGCCCCGGGTGACCAATGTGGCGAGTGGGCAGGTAGGTGGCAGCAGTTCAGGTGGGAGGAGCAGGGTCATGCCAACGCCATCAGAGCCTGGGAGCCAAGCCCTGCCGCAAATCGCCAGAGTCCTTGGGGCCTATGAAGAGGCCCAGGGACAATGGGCCCGGTCAGCTGCCGATACGCGGGAAGTCCTTGGGGTGTTGAAGTCCATGGACGCCCATATGGGCCAATTCGTGACCCGTATGGGCAAACTTGTCGGCCTCATGGGCCAGCTAGTGGTGGCGGTGAGGGCCCAATCAAGGCCAACCACACCACCTCCGCCACCACCTGCTGGGGCGCAGGGTCGTGCAACATCCAGTTCCCCTGCGTCCACAGCGAGTGGGCAATCCTCAGCCACCACCAGCAGCCCACAAACACAACCCCCCCCTCTCAAACGTGGAAGGGGTCGTCCGAATAGGAAACAGGTGTCCAGAGATGACTTTGCATGCTCCAAACGCCAGTGAGTCAGCCAGCCACGGTGGCCATCTACTGCATTCACTTGGACTACTATCCTACCCCACACTGCCATGTGAATGGCATGTGTCTGTCGGACTGTGGACCCAGAACAACATGGGTACACCTTGACCATCACGCGGACATGTCCGTCAACTCATTGTTTCAGCATGCACCACTTTTGTGATCACCTTGCCCACAATCACATGTCACCGCTTAAAATAAATACACCTGGATCACATTCTGTTTTATCGGCTCTGTGTTTAATCAAGGATGTGCAACCGTCACCATGATCAGAAATGCATCTGGAGTGTGGTATGTCGATAGGCCAGGAGAGGCTGTAGGGACCTAGGGGTGAAAAACAGAACAAGAGTCCATTGAATGTGTGTGTCACACACTCATCACACAGTACTTGTCATCAAGTTTAAGCAATGTACACACATCTCACAGAGCAACAGGGCACAATGCTACAGCCACTGTCAGTGGCATACTACCCTGGACATGGACCATTGCCACACAGCACTCAGTGAACAATAGGCCGCCGTGACAATGCACACATACACCTACACAACTACAGCAACATCAGCCGTCGTACATGGTCACTCACCATCAAGTGAAGTAGCGGGCGATGAGCTACTGACGCTCATTCACTGCTTCCTCCTCTCCACTGTCCTCGTCACTGGACACAGCTTGGTCTGCAGGCGGGGGCCCTGGCTGATCACCGTCATTCACTATCAGGGGGATCTGCCTGCGAATCGCGAGATTGTGCAGCATGCAGCATGCCACAACTATCTGGCACACCTTCTGTGGGGAGTATGCCAGTGCACCCCCGGTGCGGTCCAGGCATCTGAATCTGGACTTCAGGAGTCCAAAAGTCCGCTCCACCACACGTCTGGTCCTCCCATGTGCCTCATTGTATCTGACATCAGCTGGTGTCCTAGGATTACGTAGTGGGCTCAGCAGCCAAGGCCCGTTAGGATATGCAGAGTCACCTGGGTGTGAGAAACACAGAGAATCGTTGCAATTCCAACAGGATACAAGACAGCATGTCACACCCAGCACGCTACACGAGTATGCATACTCACCAACAATCCATGCATGGTCCGGTTGAAGATTGGTCATCATTCATGGGAGGATGCTGTGGCGCATGATGTGCGAGTCATGGGCGGATCCGGGAAACTTCGCACACACGTGTGTGATAATCATGTCCGCCAGGCACACCACTTGCACATTCAGGGAGTGGAAATGTTTCCGGTTCCTATAGATGTGCTCCATGACCTGTGGTGCAACAAGGCCAACATGGGTGCAATCAATTGCACCAACAACGTGGGGGATGCGTCCAAGGGCATAGAAAGCACCCTTCACTGCCGCCAAATCACGAGCCCTGGGGAATCGGATGTACCGGTTCCTGTAGAGCATCATAGCTGACAGGACATCCCGAAGCACCATGCTGAACATGGGCTGGGACATCCCACCTCCACTGCCCACCGTGTGTTGGAAAGATCCGGTTGCGAAAAATGCAGTGCAGCCATCACCTTAGCCGTGGGGGTGAATGCTGTAGGATACACCCTGCGAGGACGAAGGTGGGCTTCCAACATTGCACATAGGTGATGCAGGGTGGGTCGGTCCAGACGGAATTTCCGTATAACCTCCACATCCTCCATGTCTGCCAGCAATTGGTAGGGGCGATGTATGTTTGGTCTCCTCCTAGGACAGATGGAAGTGGACACATGTCAATGCAACACACCACATGGCATTTTCACATACACAAAACTAAAATTACTGACAAAGCAATAGAACCACAGAACAGCCGACAAGTAGGGACAGCACAGCTACAATACTCTTACACCGGTCCCCTTACCAATAGCAATGACCACTGACACAAACCATTGCCATGAGCATGCACATGGGGATTTAGGCCATAATAGCTTGAAAGGCATGATGATGATTTTAGACTGCATATGTGGGAAGCGGCAACACCACTGCAATATACCTAGCTGCTGTGCCTGACACAGCTTCCGAGGCTGGGTGAGTATGGCACACACCAACAACACAATGTACACAGGCTGAGCGGCCCAAACAAGTGGGTCCTGTTGCACAACGGGATATGAGACAGTCAATGATGTTCCTAGTTCACCCAATGTACAGCACTGTACGTATCACACCTCCAACACACATTGACAGGTGTACACATTGACAACTCCATGACAACACAGCTGTGTGAATGCAAATACACATCACAAGTGACACGTAACGTTGCACGTGCCAAGTGGGAGATGTACATTGAGAAATATGGCATGTGTGTGCATATGCACATCCCATGCTCCCATGCTAATGTGTACATGATGATGTGCCAACAGACATGTGGGGGCAGAGCACTGGCCGTCAATGCCTATGCACACAGCATGAAGTGGCCCTGTCTAGTGTGGACATGCTCCAACACACAAATCATGGCCACACCTGCAAATGCATGGCGCACATTAAACTGTGGATTCCACATGGCACTAGCGGACTGTACCCGCCATGGACCAGGCCCTTGAGGCCAACTCTAATGGTCCTCGCGGTTGCATCCTGCGTGTTCAACTATAGAGGTAAGCGTACCGGGACAGCTCGGAGCAGGCCATTGTGTGCATTTGAAGTAGGCAGACATGGTACACCAATTGCAGCAGCTTGGACCCACTGAAACAGCCCCAGGGGGCTTTATGAGTGTGGGAGGGAGACCGGCATTACCACAGCTTCCAGGGACTGCTGCCTGGCATCCCTCAACAACACCTGCTGCTGCTGCCACATGTCCACCTTCATGTCGACGACTCTGAAGATATGTCCAGGTCCACTCACCAGCGAGGAGTTGGAGATCCTGGATTCCGAGCTCCACGCACACTGCCCAAGGCTATTTCTTGCAAAAGTTGTATGTGTAAGACAACTACAGTGTGTGTGGGAGTGCATGTGGGGGACACACATGTCGTTGATCCGCAGCACTATGAGTCTGAGCCTGTGGGGTTCCAACATGCACTGCTTACCATGCTTACTACAGGTGGGAGGGGAATGTAGGCTCTCTGGCGCTTTCCCATGCATGTCCCTCCCGAGTGGTGGTACATGGCATTTTCATGTCAGACATCCAGTGACGCAGCCACTTGGCAATGCAGGACTCAGGGCAGTTATTGCTTGTGTGAATGGCTGGCTGGGTCCCTGCTGGCCTTCTCACTCTCAGCAGACCTGGGCTGCACATTGACCGCCCAATCCTAGAAGGAAACAACACTGACTGTACAGTGGGTTACATGTGTCTTTTGTTCACAACTCTCCGGAAATGCGCAAACTCAGCCCTGGCGATTGAACACTCCAGGTCTTGTGATAGGGATGTGTGTGAGAGATATTGGCACTGAATGTGACCTCCATTGCGGGGTGAGCCATTCACAGGGCGAGTACGTTGAGGGCTGCGCAGTGTTGGACACAGTGAGTCCACCCACAAAGATGTGTTGCCTTGTGATCTATTTGTTGGTCCACCTGACAATGGACAGTAGATGTGGGCAGACTACACATTGCTCAATGTGCTGGCATCCTGCATGTGAATGGGATGGACAGGTACTGTGTACACACTCCCACCAGCATGCATTCACGTGTGGTGTACACATGCTGTTAGGCCATGTCCGATTACTTCTTGGCTCTGTTACACATCTCTGAGTATTTTGGATGGGTCAGCATCATGCCACTGTGATTGGTGGATGTGGGTGATGATGAGAAGTGTATGAGTGATATTCCAACCCTCTTGTGTACAATCCCTGCAGTTGGAAGTCCTCCAGCCCAAGGCCTTGTGATGAGCCATTGCATCCAAGTTGATGCCTCTGTGTATGTGCAACCGACAGTGCAGCCAATTCCACAAAGGGTGTGACGTCATCTGCCGGATGAGCCACTACGTGGCGAAAACGAATCGGGGGATGCCCCCTCGTATTGTCAGGTTAGCATGGCGCTGCATTTCACCACTAATGGTCTGCATCTTGACAGTCACACAGCCTGTGCCGGATGCACGTTTGTAGGGGCATCGGCAGCAAGCAAGTGTACAGTATTGTGGGATGGTGTCTTTTGCTGTGAGAGGCAGCATGTGTCCACAGCCTACCCATAATCTGGGTAATGTGATGTTTGTTGTGTGATGCAGTGGGTTGTAAGTGTACTGCTGGGTGCATCTGACATGCATATGCGATTCCTGAGGGTCAAGATGTAATTTGAGCACTCTGCATTGTCAATGCATTCAGAGTCGTAGCCCTCAGGAACAACCTGTAGTAGGCTGGAGTGGCAATTCACATGTATGTTTGAGGCACTGTGCCTACTCTGATTTCGTTCGGACATATGTGTGCGATGCCTCACCTCATATTCCTGGTACTTACACATCCGGCACACTGTGCAACAGTAGTTGTGCTCGTGCGAACGACAGGTGGATGGCATGGGCTCATGACCATTGTGGACTGTCATGTTGCAGTCTGTGTGAGTGGTGTCCCATTCTGCTCCATGCAGGTATGTCCTTGGCCTAATTACATAGTGGTCATCCTTGCCACCATCAGGACAGTGGGTGTGCACACAGCGATTTGTGGCTATTGTCGCAGGGTGACACAGGCCGGGTGTTGTGCTATGTGCACAACACATGTGCCACTTATTAGCGGCTTCATTTTCTGTACGCCAGCCATTACGTGTTGATTGTGGTGGCTGTATACAATTGCACAGGTATCGTGCAACATGTGGATTTGGGAATGTTCTGTGCTGCTTCCTTTGCACATGTCTGTTTAATTGATGCCAAATGAGTGAGGCCACCTCGCTCTCTCTCATGTGGCATCTCCCGTGGGTGCTGAGGGACAGGGGACGGTCAGCAGTGGTGAGGCATCGGATGAAGCAGCTGCACAGGAGCTGAGTGAGACAGATGTGACCAGCGCCTCGGAGGGGCCAGACGTGTGCTGGATGAATCACAGGCCGAGACGGCAATTTCGGCGTCATCTGAGGACAGAGGTGATGCATCCATGTTTGCTAGTACAGGGGACGTGGACTCTGGCTCCTCTTCAGCCACGCGGAGGCCAATGCCCGCCCTCCCATCTACTTCCACTGGTGCAACACGTGTCGGCACAAGGATGAAGGATAGAGTGTCCTTCACACCAGGCACAGCTGCCCCTGCACATGTGACCCCTGCTGCCCTCAGTGCTGGGTCTGTTGAGCTTGTGCGGCATCTCTGCGTGGGGCAGACAGCTCTCCTCAATTACTTCATTGCCCATGACATCACCTTGCCGTAGGTGACATAGTTCATGGAGGGCCTACATGTACGCGTGGGTGGGCTACACCAGACTGTCCAATGTTTGTCCTCCCCAGTCAAGGTGGGCCTTCAACTGGGCCAATCTCAGGCTGACATTCCTGACCCTTTCTCCACCCCCGTGGAAAGTGGCACATCTAACAACGGCAGGGCACGAGTCCTAAAAAAAGAAGTGGGGGGACGCTGACGTCACGACAGGAAGTGACATCACGAAAGGTGGCTTGCACCGTCAGACTCATTGCCTCCCCTCGCTCACCCCTTATATGCGATTGCATCGGAGAAGCCAGCGCTTGCACAAGCAGCTCCGATCTCGCCCCAGAGAGGCCAAAGAGTGAATGTGTGGCTCCATTTGCTCCAGTTATCGAGCTCGCGGTAAAATAAGTGGGGGGACGCCGTCCACCCGCGTGGTACCCCGACTCGAGCCCTGGACAACAGTGACAATGCATGACAGTCTCCGGAGTCCGGATACACCACATGCAACACACAGAAGCTGTAGCTGCCCTAGCGGGCCAGGCTGCAAACACCATCCCAGACGAAAGGTAGACCCACCCCGGCGCGCATAGTCATTACATCCGCTGCCATTGACAAGGGACCCATAGAGTGAGATATGGTCCTCAGGGTGATGGGCCTCCGAGCCATCCCCTGCCAACGAGTGTCATGCAACTCACACATATCGCAAAGCCAATAGGACACTTTGCCTGCACACCAGGGCTTGAGTCGGGGTACCACGTGGGTGGACGGCGTCCCCCCACTTATTTTACCGCAAGCTCGATGACTGGAGCAAATGGAGCCACACATTCCCTCTTTGGCCTCTCTGGGGCGAGATTGGAGCTGCTGCTCACACGCGGGCTTCTCTGATGCAATCGCATCTAAGGGGTGAGCGAGGGGCGGCAATGAGTCTGATGGTGCAAGCCACCTTTCGTGACGTCACTTCTTGTCGTGAAGTCAGCGTCCCCCCACTTCTTATTTAGGACTTGTGCCCTGCTGCACACTGAGAATGTGTTGCCTGCGAGATGTGACCAGGAGAAGGGTGCCATGACCTCCCACCCACCAAGCTCCACTGCCATCCCGTGCCCTGGGTAGCCTGTGCAGGTGGACAATGTAGGGGGTACACCTGGAGGACAGGGGATGTAAGTGCCTTGGCAAGGGCCTGGCAGACGCACAGCAGTATCCAGCATGTCCCCAGAGGGAGGACTAACGTCTACACCTGATGCAGCATTGATCGTGTGCCCGCCTGTTGTGCCCACACGAGTTCACATTCATCCCCAGACAGGTAGGCTTTCCAAATACCCAACACAATGGAAATCTACCCCTCCGGAATCCTCACCACACAGTCTGTTACAACACTGCATGAGTGCACCTACCCGTGCCACCCACCCACCTGGGCCAAGCAGCCCTCCCGCTTCGCATGCCACATGTGTGTCTTCCACAGTTGTGCTTCTCTCTCAGTGGCGGACCTCCAGCTGTCCCGTAGCACACAGACAGCACTGAGTCGGACTGGCATCCTGTTTGAATGGTAGGCACCCTCACACAACTACCTGTGACACAGTGGTGGCTGTAATGGCTATTGTGACTGCCATGGCAGTGTTGCTGGCCATGGCAGGGTACACTCACACACATTGCATACGCAGCTTTTCGTATCACTACTCTGCACATCGGACTGGCCACTGTCCCTGGTGTTGAACAATATTGCCGCCTGTCTATGTAATCTGTGACTGGATGCTGTTGTTCCTGTAGTCGGTTGTGTCTGTGTAGTTGCTGATTGCAGTTGTTACTGTGTGTGCATAGTTAAGTGAGGCACATGCCGTGTATGGTACCTCAACAATTGCAATGTCTGGTCTCACATTCCAATGTATTTTACACGTGGCAGGGACTTCACTTCTTTCAGACTCTGCTACTTGTGTGTGTGATGAAGAAGTATTTTTGTGACACGGATTGTCTGCATGTATTTGGTGGTATTTCTGCGAAAATGTATACATGTCATGTTTGCGGGCAAGCAAAGCACAGGGTGTGAGTCTTGCCACAGGATGACAGGTAGCATGTGCAGAGTGTGCGTGTATGTGTGAGCTTACTTTCTGTGTGGCCAGCAGTGTAGGTGTATGTTAATCTTGTGATGAACATTGAGCCTGGGCACACGGCTTACTTTCAATGTGTGCATTTGGGAGGTGTAGGTATGTGTGGTGTGAAGGGTGTGACTTTAGGGTAGTGTTGGTGTGTGTGTGTGCGCTCTGGCAATGTCGACTACACACATGTGTTACCCAGGGCCATGGTGGGTGTTTGTATCCGTGTTCAGATCTGTGAATGTGAGCACATGTGTGTATTGTATGTTGCACAGTGTGCAGTGTGTGGGTGTGTCCTTGCAGTTCAGGATGACTCCTACTTGATATGTTTTGGACATTGTGGGTCTGCAGGGTGTGTGACTGTCAAGATTGTGCCTTGTTTAATTGAGCATGTATGTGAATTTCTGCAGTTCGTACTCACTGTGCAGACCTGCCCACCCACACTGATATCGTGTGTGTGTTTTGTCATGCATTGCTGTAGCATGCTTCTTGCGTGGCTCCTAATTTTGCTTGATGACTGTGATGTCAGACTGTGAAGGTAATTGTACACATATGTAGGACTGTGCTTTGTAGTGACCAGTCCGTCAGTGTTAATGTGATGATCTGTTGGGCCACGTCAGAGTCTGACAAGCCAAGGCCCACGACCTCTGGTATTTCACTAGGTCCACTGTGGCGGCAACTCATATGCATTGACATCCAATGACACTAGACTACATGGTCATCTCACGACTCTCGTGTACTTCACACACTCTCATCCTCTCTCATTCGTACTTGTCTTCGATAAATAATTCTACATAGTCACATATTTGCTTCAAGGCATGTATTTGAACTTACTTCCTCTGTGATGCAGTATAGTGGACACTACTGGCAGCAAAATGCATGTGGAGGATATACTTAGCATGATTACACATACAAAAGGGGTACAGGTAGATGTGATTGGTTGTTGACTGTGGAATAAAGGCTTCAGAGTTACAACTGCCTTGCCCTTGCTATGCTAAAGTACATTTGCTAATTACTGAAGAGCTCTAGACTTTGACACAGACAGTATTCATTTTGCCTACCAGACAGCTTGACATCATAGGCACAGTACATCTCAGTTCCATGGTACGGGATTACTACAATAGTGACTCCGACACACCTGCGTCAGAGGTGACATCAGAGCATGAGCCTACATGCATGCAGCAGCGTCTCACAGGTTGTTGCTATGTGGTGGCTACTGAACATGACACAATAACTAGGGCCATGTTGTAGGGGGTTGCATTTGTTGTCCATGCAAAAGTCCTGGCACGGAAGTACAGACGATGGTGAGGTGACAGTTCTCACGTAATACAGCAGACAGATAAGTGTGCACTGACAGGTGCATGTGTTCAGGTGCGCAGAATACATATTATAGCATAGTTGTTCGTGCAGTATTGGCCATGTGGTTACTGTACACAAGTCCCATACCTCTGCCTCCACCTGTTCATGCAGAGACACGGGATATGGTGAGGAACAGAGTGCATGTCCCGAAAATGTCCGATGTCATGGCAGTGGAGTTGATGGTAAGGTGTTTGTTGCAGATTGTATGGTATAGTTGTTGTACAGCTAACTGCCCACTCCGTGCGAAAGCCAAGCATAGGTACGGTGTTGAACATCAATGTTCAATTGGGGGTATTGAGTCGGGGATCGATGAATTGACAAGTTGTCAGGTATGCGATACCTTCCAGCAGGGCATCCATGGCATTGGTGGTAAACATGGATGCCATCCAATGAAGCGGATGGTGGCTAGCAACGTGTTCATCGTAAGTTGTCCCTTGTAGAAGCCTGATGGGACATGTTGGATGACATTTGATGAAACTGTGATCCAGAATACGTTGTGTGGAGGCACACTGGTCCCATTGCAGTGTGTGTCCGATTGCAGCCACATACGCCATACCCCCATAGACTGAACAGATCCTGTCGTGGGCGTCCAGGGGTGCAAACAAGTGTACCAAGTCCGCCTTTGGACATGCCGGGTTGGAGAGACATAAATCCACAAGACAGTGGAACGGACACCTCCGACAGTAGAAAACGGGGATGACGCAGCTGAACATTGCAATGCGGTAAGTTACTCAGTAACTTACATTCAGCATAGCCAGATTTTCACAGCCCACTATCTGTAGAAAGCTCTCAATATACAGCTGCATCTGTCCGGCGTAGTTGGGAAGCAGTGGTGCAACAGCCATTTTGCTACAGGGTGATGTGATGGCGTGCTCCGGCTGCCTGTGCAGTCAGCAGAGTGCAACCTCCGACGATGCTGGGAATTCTGGAATGGATGTACGGCGGCAGGACTTGTGTTATAGCTTGGGCGGAGGACACAGGCCCTCATCCCACATGCTTCAATGAATGGTCAAGGCCAGTGGTGTCTGACTCTTTCCAGATTACTTGCATTTGACCCACATGGAGGAGTGGTATAATTTTTTTTGTGTTATTATCTTTCTTTCATGTTAGGCGCTATCTGCCAGTGGACGGTTTACTCTGCATGGCTCTGTTTGGCTTCTTGTTGGTACAATGGCTCCATTCTCCTGCATAAATTGTTGCAATGTGATTTCAGAGTAGGAATGGAAGGCCATTCAGTGCTATCTGCTCTCCCGTGTGTGGGCGGGACACTGGGTTTCCGCTATACATTGGGGCTTCTGTGTGGGTGTAGTAATTGGAAACACCTGTTCTCAGGCAGCAGGGTTTTTCAATTTTGTACATTGCATGGCTTGATATTGCGAGCAGGATGGTATAGGTATTTTTGGATGAGACTGGCGTGCCTTTTACGGACAATGTCCATATTCTGCGCTGTTATGTAGCAGCCGCCGTGTGCTTCTCCATTTTTTGCACACAAGGGTGTGTCCTATTTTGCCATCACATTACTCCCCTGTTCGGGACACTTGTGTGACATCAAGTTGACAACTGTGAGTTGTCGGTTGGGGACATGATTGATGCAGGAAGGCCACGTGACATGTGCCTTCAGGGTGGGGCTGGTGTGTGGGGTGTGTAGTTGTGACCCTGTGGTGTTTGTGTGTAGCCCATGCATGGCGCTGTCGTTGGCCTCTGCGTTGTGCGCATGTGTACCTGCGTCATCGCCGCTGCGCTGCAGTGCCGTGACGGGGACGTCACTTCCTGGTCCCGGGTAGTGGGTGCCCAGGATGTTGCAAGTTGTTTTATTTTGACAGGTGGGACATTTGTGGGTACAGTGGTGGATGTGTCCTGTCCACACAGGGGTGTCTGGGGGGGCCATGTACAGTTTTTCCGCCCTTGCATTGTGTGCAGTGTTTGCGTGCCCTTGTTGTGTATCTACCTACCTGCGTCGTCGTGGCGCGTTCACTCCTAGGTGGTGCATCAGGTAGAGCATGGGGATGGCCTGGAGTGCAGGATTCATCTCTGGGTGGGCTGCCTTTTTAGTCTTCGTACTCTACAGTCGGGTTTCCGCCTTGGTATCTCGTGCGGTGTCTCTTTGCCGGTGAGGCTGTTTGGTTGTGGCATCGTAATTTGTACGCCGGGCGGTACGTCATTTCGTCGGACGGTGTGTCTCCATTGGCTCGCGCCGCTACGTAGACGGGCGCACTTTGATGGCGGGTGGCGTCGCAGGCTTATGGGCGGTGTTTGCCTGACTTTTCACATCCTAATTTTGCGGGCGTGTGGGCCGTTGCTGGCGGACGGGAACTAGCGGTTTTTGCCTCCGACAGCACGGCGGTAGTGCTTCCACCCGACATCGTAATGGGCCCCTAAGATATATAATACACTAAAAAGCAAAAATGTACTCTCATTAATACAATTTTAATAATTACATAAATATTAAATTTAAATTTGAAAATTTGTAAATTTTAAAATTAAAAAAAATAAACAACTTGATCCCCTATAAAAACAACATCCCACTTCCCAAAAAATTATAATTCCATTAAAAATAAAATGTTTAAAAATTGAATTAACATTTTTAAAAACACTCCCCACCCTTATCCCCTATAAACACAACATCCTCCTCCTAAAAAATAAAATTATATTTTGAAATTAAATTTTCTAATTTTTTAGGAATATTAAAAAACATGTTTTTTAAAGCACTCCCCACCCTTATCCCCTATAAACCCAACATCACGCTCCTAAAAAATAAAATTATAATTTAATTTTAAATTATGATTTTTTTAAAATTTTACATAAAAAAAAATTCAAAACACTCCCCACCCTTATCCTCTATAAACCCAACATCCCGCTCCCCCAAAAAAAAAAAAATTATTTTAAAATTGTAATTTATAAAATATTTACATTAAAAGAAAATGAAAACACTCCCTACCCGTATCCCAACATCCCGCTCCTAAAAAATAAAATTTAATTTCGTTTTAAAATATTTCTTTTTTTAAAATATTTAAATTACATTTTTTTAAAACACTCCCCAACCTTATCCCCTATAAACCCAACATCCCGCTGCTAAAAAAAAATGTAATTACATTTTAAAATTTTTATTTTATAAAATATTTAAATTTAAAACATTTTAAAACACTCCCCACCCTTATCCCCTATAAACCCAACGTCCCACTCCTTAAAAAAATTATAATTCTACATTTTTTTAAGATTTATTAACAATTTTTATAACATTTACAAGCATGTAACATAATAAAATAATATACTAAAACAACATATTTTAATGTCAATATTTTAACAAACGATTTTTATCACGATATTTTTAACAACACACTAAAACGATATTATTAACATCAATATTTTAAACATCGATATTTTTTACTATCGATATTTAAAACTCGATATAATGGCATGTTGATATTTAAAAGTAAATATTGTGTCTACTTACCGGAGCCCCCTTCTCCAGTGGCCAAATGGAAGGGTTCCAGCTATGCAGTTTGTTTTTGGTTGTCACAATTTCAACTTTAACTGATGACAGTTCATCCAGTCACGGATGTATAACAGGGTGCTTTGGAAGAATTCTGCATATTCTGTTGTGTCATTGATATTGAAGAGCAACTGCATATCATCGGCGTAGTTGTATATCTTCATCCCCGTCCCTGTAAGGTGCGGACCAAAGGGCGGATATAGAGGTTGAAAAGATGGGGGACAAGGAGAACCCCTGTGGTACTCCTCAGTAAATTTTTACCTTTGACGAGGTAAAAGGAGTGAGACGATCCAATTGTGAATGGCCATAAAGGAAGTACTTCATCCAGTCTAATTCAGATCCCTGCAAACCTGCAGCCCTGACGCACTCGATTAAGGTATCGTGATCTAATGTGTCAAAGGCTGCACATAAGTAACAGGACCAATTGCTGGGCCATTCCTTTGTCTGCTTCTTCTTTCATATCGTCAATTACAGAGAGAATAACTGTTTCCTTGAAGTGGGCAGGGCGAAACTCCACCTGGTGGGGATCAAGAAAGGAGGAATCATCTAAGAACATGCATAAGAGTTGGGCAATGTGTGTCTCTAGTATCTTGGCTAAGCAAGGGAGGAGTGAGATGGGGCGGTAGCTATTCAAGATGGAGGGATCTTCCCCAACTTTATTTTGGAGAGGGATTACTATGGTCTCCTTGAAGGTGTGGGGGACAGCGCCCTAACTTAGGGATAAGTCGAGCAGAGAGATCACAGGATCAGGGAAGTGTGAGAAGTTTATTTTTAGGATCCGTGGGGGACAGATGTCTTCCGGAGAGCCAGATTTGACCTTAGTCGTCAATTTCAGCAGGTCATCTTTAGTAATGGCAGGAAAAGCTGAGAGTTTTATAGGATTCATGTCTTTCAAGCCAGTAGTGCTAGTTAAGGGGCTGGGAGGAATGCTGTCTTTAATCATTCGTATTTTGTCGATGAAAATGAAGACCAATTCATCACACAGTTTTTGAGTGGGGACTATCGGCATACTTGAGCGATCAGGGTTAGAAAGTTCTCCGACAGTATAAAATATTTCTTTCATTTTATTGCCAAAATTTAGAATTTCTTTTGAGAAGTAGGTACATTTGGCCTCCCAAATTGATTTCTTGTAAGCTTTTAGTCACACATTGAAAGTGTCCCTATTCTCTGTACCATTTTGATGCTTCATGGTGGCAAATTGGTTTTGTTTTCCATCTCAGGGCATATAAGTTACTGGCTTTCCTGAGCCAAAAAGTTATACCTTTTCTTAATCGCCTGCATTTTCACTTTATTTAGGTATGGTTGATGCTACAGAGTCATGTAAGTTGTCTAAGCTAACGCAGGTCCAATTCCTAGAGTAAGTGCCAACACCGGTAGGGGGCTTTCCTAGACGTTATGTCAGCTATATCAAATTTTATTAAATGATGGTCTGAACAGGTGCATGGGGAAACCTTGAAGTTAATAATGGTTAAATTTAATGACCATACCTGATCTACGGCGTGGCCTTTAATATGTAGCTGTGAGTACCTGTAAGCCGAGGTTCATACTGTGTAGGAAATTGGAGAGGTCTAAGGAGGCAGAACCTCCATTGTCCTCATTCATCCAAAGGTTCAAATCTCCAAGGAGTAATATTTTTGCATAATCAATAACTAGAACGGATAGATGATCTGCTAAATATGAGGGGAATTCAGGCATATGTCCTGGAGATCTATACAAGAGAATGCAAAGAAAAACAATGGAAGGATAACAATGTCTGTGTTATTGATTTAATAATACTTTAGTTTAGATATGTATTGCTCTTGACCATGCTGTATTTGTATCCTATATGCACTTTGAACTTTTTATGTATGCTGCTAGTTGTGATTTATAAGCTGCTGCTATACACTTCTGAGTGTTTTGCCTGTATGAAAAAAGGATCAGCGCATTACTTTCATGCTATGTAATATTGCAGGGGATGACAACCCTGTTTTTAACTTGTTTTATGGTCATTTTTGAGTGTATTGTATTGATGTGTGGCTTTTATGGCCATGATTGGCCGAATAAAGATTCTTTGCTGATGATGGATGCAAATTCAGGGAGTAATAGGAAAATCTAGTTTAGTTATAATGTTCTCTACCATCAAAGTTGGTTGGGGAGTATGTTTAGTAAACGTGAGGTGCTTTTTCATTTTTGCAGCCACCCCTCCACCTTTTTGGGAAAGTCTATTGGCATTGAGTATGTAGTAATTCTTCGGGGGTGTCGCTAAAATATCTTCCATAGAGACCTCTGTTAACCAGGTTTCTGTTAGAAACAGTATATCAGGGGACTCATTGTCTAGGAGATAGATGACCATTAAATTTCCCTCTGCCGGACAAGCTTTATCTCCTTTTCTGGATGTGTGTATTACTTGGAGAGTTGCATGTTCTCACATTAGCGACAAGTAGGAAAGGGGTACATCAACACGTCACCTATGCATTGGATTGCAGGAGCATTGTATGATTAAAACTGGATTTCAAGGTACTATTTGATGCTCTTGTGTGGAATTGTGTTTTCATGGCTGGAGAAAAATATTTGTGACCCCTTGTGGCATGTTTCTTTAACCTTGTATTATCATAAGGGGAAGGATTGTCATCACCTGTCAAGTCTGTTCAACCACTTAGGGCCAGATTCTGATGCGGTTAGGATCGAATCGGTTTGGAAATGGTTTCCGACCGACTTGGATCGGGAGAGTCCGACCGATCGAGTATGATGCATCCGGATGCTTCCAGATACGATTTGGTTGGACTCCCATTGACTTCTATGGGAGCCTATGTTCCTAACAGCATCGTAATCAGGCCCTCGGTCGGGAAGA
This sequence comes from Calotriton arnoldi, assembly GCA_963921515.1. NCBI lineage: Eukaryota > Metazoa > Chordata > Amphibia > Caudata > Salamandridae > Calotriton > Calotriton arnoldi. The sequence continues at coordinate 10,171 of CAWUFW010026137.1, read as the reverse complement.
CACGTTCCTGATCCAATTCGGAAGGAGCAAATGCCGTTAGGAGGCCTTCCTAACCGCATCGTAACCGGGCCCTAGGTGGGAATGCTTTCCTAACCGCATCAGAATCGGGCCCTTAGTATGCAGGAACTGGTGTGAACGTTATATGCTTGTGGTGTCCTCATGAGTGAGCTGTGAACAGGTTCTTGCTCAAAGCTAACAGTCCTTGTCAAACCTCTAAGTGACAAGCTGTTTCAGCCTATCTGCATCCAATTCGCTTAGTACGCACTTAAGTGGGAGCACCTGTCTGCCCCAGTAGTTGAAAGTTGACACAAATAAGAAATTTGAAAGTACCCTCGTGACTATTGGCTGGAAAATCTGTGTAAAAGAGTTTTGAGATGTTGAAGCAGGACACAGACATGGTTTCCTGACAGAAGAACTTTAATGAGGCAGAGATAAAACCCCACACCAGCTTCGCCAGACACAGCTGGACACCAACTGACAAACCGTCACCCCAAGAACCATGACATCACCATAGAACCCATATATATCACAAAGGGAAGAAGCCCCAGCCTAGCTGGAGCGGCCTAAACACATTACAACACATCTCCCCATCTTATATAAAAACAAAACAGGCCCCAAAAGAAAAGAAAGCCTAATTCACAGGAAACAAGGAACAGAACAGGAAAGGCCCACCCACGAGTGACCAGCCCACAGAGAGACCCTAGTGCAAGGTTGGAAGAAAGAGATAAAACAAAGAATGGAAAAGAAAGCTAAACAGGCAAGGAAAGAAACGCACAAGAAAATATTATTGAACACAGTCACCCAAATAGGCACAAGCTCTTCTTTCCCTTACCTCCCTTGTAACTCGAGATGTATCCGTAGACACATCTCCTCTCCTTGCCACCACATTCTCACCATCAGACACAGCATGCTGAGCTCCTCCTGAATTACAATCCAACAGGGCCACAGTGAATTCACCATCAATCATCATCAGCCAAGGTGAACTTAAATCACCCAAGACATCCTGTTCAACTGTTGGCAGGGAAGAACATGGCGGACGGCTGAATGGCCCGGTCGGGAGCTCCTGTGCTCTCCAGGCGTGTTAAATCACTGAAATGAAGCACGGACAGTAATCCCAAAATACTCTCCCCCCCCTCCTACCTTCAAGGATATGCAGTTCGGGGCTGGCCAAAGCCCCCGCGAGGTAACCGTGCAGCCCAGTATGGAGAGCGGCGCAAAGGATGGCAGGAAGGATCACCGGCACGCCCATCCTCAGGAAGCATTGTCTGGGCAGGCGCGGTGGCGGTATCGGGTCTCCGTGCAGATCGGAGCTCCTGTGAGGTGGCTGGGCAGTGTGGCAAGCAGCAAGGAGCTCAACAGAGAGGGGCGCCGGCCTGGCCCCAGGCAGGAAGCACGGTCTGGGAGGACGCATCGTTGGTTCTCCGCAACAGGAGGAGGGCCGCTGCTCTGATTTTCTTCCGGGGCAGACTGGGAAGCCCCAGGGACAGCAGAGCAGTGCCTCACCGACTGCACAACTCACGAGCAGAGGAAGCAGCCGTCTGCCCACGCATGAGCCTGGTAAGTGAGCAAGGCGGGGGAGGAAGGCAAAAAGGAACCTGACATTGTTTCTGGCCAGAATACCGGGACAAAGAGAGGGAGGAAGCCCTCTTCCACAAAAAATCAATTCCAAGAGCAAACCCTTAGTCAGAAACGAAGGATAAGTTATTGCTTACGGAATAGGGGGCTGAATATAGATACTATGAATGGAGGTACAAGGAAAAGCCCGACATTAATACCTACAAATAGTAGGAGAAAGGTGAAACAAGACATTATAGAGCAATTGGAAAATCCTACTATAACCTTGGGAATGGGCAGATCTAAACAGTCCCCCACCCCTCATGGGCAGAACTATTGTGTAGTTCCTAAATATAACCTATACAGAATCTGCGCGTTTGGATAACATGAACTGTGGGCTTGGTGGCAGACTGACTCTGAACACCCCCACCGAAAATGTTAGCCTGTTTGCATTAGCTAGCTCACAGTGCCACTAGTGTCTCCTCTTATCGGGGAGAGAATAGTTTCTGGCAACCTCAGAACATGACAACCCTGATCCCTCAGAATCGTGGAAACAATGTACTACTTTTCGCTCAGTCACTCGTGCTCACTTATCTCGTCTCAGAGATACACAGAATAAACAGCCTGGGCGTTTCAATAAGGGTTTATTGAACAGTCGTTATTCTTGTGTAGAATATATGAGTTGCAACAACCATTAGACAGTATCAGAGATATATGATTAGCAGTACAGTGAATATAAATGGATAGTACAGTTCTACCATCTTGCACTACGCATGAATAAATACATGAATATAAAATGCATTGATAAAAGAAAGCGCATACTCCTACGATGCCTATCTAGATGTACCTAAGTGTACCTAGCATGTGAGTAGGTGTGAAGCCAAGAATCCCTCTAGAAGGTAGTCGAACCCCATTACCTGAAGTGAGAATGTAGGAGCCCTTCTTGGTCTCGAGCTGGACACCCCACGAGGGATGTTCAGACCACTGTCAGCTGGAGCATCTGCATGCAGGAGCCTCAGCGTCTCTGGTCAGTGTGTTGGCCTGGAAGTCTCGGTTCCCTCTAACTAACACTAGCAAGAGGTGCTGTATTTATACAGAAAGTATCTAGGGTTCCTTTGTCCCTTGTTGCTTGTATTAGCCATTGTTGGATTTGAGGATGACGTATGGGATGAACCATGTACGTAGATATGGGAAGGAAGGTGGTGTAGCCCCAGCCTGGTTTCTAAGAACCCTTATGAATATTCATTCATACAGTGTGAGTCTATTGATGGAGTTATAGGACTCTATTGTTTAGGAGAAACCCTCCTTCTGTACCAAGGACTAGAACTAGGTAAAGGTTTGTTACAGTGTAGTGTTGGGGAGGTAATGTAGGTGAAGGGGTATGATGTTACCCAAGCCTATATTAGGGTACCTATATGGAACATAACACCCACTCCTCTTCCAAACAGTCAACAATGATAAAAATGCTAGCGAACTACTATTTTAACTAGATAGCAGCGCATACAATATCAGTGAGCCACCTGAAAACCTATTTCTAAAACATTAAAAACATTTAAGAATAGTCTAAGAGGTGAAAAATTCTACTGAAAGTCAGTTGTTTTGGAAATGTCATTGAAGCCAAAGTCCTAGATGAGTTCGTTTATATAGGTCAAACCACTATAAGCATCAGGAAGCCATGCTTTTCAGTGAAAGTGTCAATTTTAAAGGAAATGTTCCAATTTTAGTTGAGTTTTAGAAAAAATGAACATACTGAATTTGTTCCCAGCACACGATGAGCCAATTTTAGATTAAGGGGCCGATTCCGATCTCGGCCGGTAGAGCACCGAATCGGCTTAACCGGATCCGATTCGGAGCCCTCTTTCCCGACTGATTCGTACGTGCGTCCGGGCGAGCGAGTACGATGCGAGCGCACGCGAAATTGCCGACCGACTCGTACGCGGGTCCGAATCGCTCCGACCGACTCGCATGGACACGACTCGCACCGCGCAATGGAGACGTTCCCCGGCCGGGCAAGTACGATGCGCGCCTCGAGCAGTCCGACCGACTCGTGTCGTCCGGCTCCAAAGGGCAGTCGGAGCCGGACTTTGGGGGTCCGTGTCGGACCCCCCTGTACGCGTAGCCGCGCGAGTTGCACACAGGGGGGACCCATGGGTCCCTCCTACCTGTGCATGTACGGCGCGATTCGCATCGACGTGTACCCGCTGTAGGGGGCGCCCTTGTTTGCCTCGCACCCATTGAGTCAATGGGAGCCCGCATACGCGTTGTCCGACCGGCTCCCATTGACTTCAATGGGAGTCCGACCGAATCGAGTCCGATTGCATGCGTACGCATCGTACTCGTTCGGTCGGGCTGCCAGAGTCCGATTCGGTCGGAAATCTCTCCGGGTCCGGCTCGGTCGGAGTGATTTCCGGCCTGAATCGGAATCGGCCCCTAAGTGTCCTGGCTGGGAGACACAACATTGTCGTTGCTGGCTGCTGCAGGGGACGGTCCTTGTAACACCTCGCAAAGTACGTCAATGGAGCACAGATGATATTCAGCACTGCCAGTAGCTGGTGTAGAGGCAGCCGGTGCTGTAGTCGATACCTGGGTGCTAGTGGTGCTAGTGGTGGAGCTGATGCTCAACCCAGTTGTTAAAGACACCTGCGGATTCTCGAGGAATGCAGCCATCAAGATGGGAATACGCTGGGGACATTGCCGAGCATGGGCCCTCAGGGGTTCCAGCCGGGAATTCAAGTCCACAGGCGTGTCCGTTGCAAGTGTCAGACAGAGATCCAACACGCATTCTTCACCCCAAAACAGGCATCGAAGAACAGGTAAGATGCAGTCCATCCTGACTGTTCTGAACGATAGGAACCAAGAGGCACTCAGTTCCCGTAGGCGAGGTGTGCCCAGATGCTGTACCTTGCGTTCACGGTATTTGCGCTCCAGGAGCGCTTTTGCCATCTCGTTGGTAATTGGGCCATCCATTGTGGAGCAGAAAAATGACAATCAGGATTCCTGCAATATAAAGCAGGATCAGCGGAAGACCTCCAAAAATGCTTCCCAATACGGAGTGTATAAAATTTGGAATAACTCTGAGGATTGTCTGAAAGGTGCTTAGAAATCCTGACCCTATGGTCTTAAATAGGTGTAAAATACCACTCGTATCAGACATGTTAAAGATACAACCCACCATTTCTGCGAAATGAAAGGGTCAGTTTGTACCTATAAGGGCCTGTATCTCAGTTGAGGTCCTTGCGATTTGAAGATCAAAGGTCTCTCGAGCGGAGGTTAAGGGTACGGGTTGCTGCAAAAGCATGGCTTTCAGTCTGCTCAAAGTATCAAATTGTATAAAGGAAACATTCAACGAAGGCCATAACGGCACCTCCTTGGCTGTATTTGTTGGGGGAAACAATACTTGCATACAGCAAGTAACCCTGGAGTTCACAGTGACCAGATAGGCAATGCCCGGAATCATCCCACAGCAACCTTGATCGTTCAGCATCAAGTAACTCCCATTCGAGAGCAGCTTGAATACCGGTGTAATCACGGCTGCTGTAGTCCCTTTCATGTGACAGGACAAGTTTGCTATTGAACCATTGCAAGCTCCGTGCAGTGAAATGTCCTGGCACATGAGAGAACTGCTTAAAGCGCTCTTGCAGTTTGTACCCCTTAGAAACACTTCTCGATCCCCACTCCGGCATCGAAATCTGTATGGTAACTCCCAAGATTCCTTAATGTATTCCTTACCCATCTTTTCATATTTGCCCGCCTGCCTTTGCTCAAGGCAATATTGAAACTGAAAAGTAGTGACCGGTAGAGTGATGTGGCCATGGATAAGCCATTCCGTAGACGGAGATTCCACTACCGGGAATGGTAACCTGTCCAGTTTTTCAATACAGAGCATTGTATATTTTGCTCCCCTTTGTGCCATTTCCATCTGTTTATCTGTTAGATTATATTCAGAAAACAGAGACGTACTGTTGATATAACGCCAAGGCACATAGCCTGCATGCAAAGATTGCAGCGTCCAGCTCAATAACATAACAGAACGTAGCTGAGATTTCCTGTGTTGTAATATGGCTAAATCTTGTTTCAGTATGTCTATCGCAGAAGATACAATGTTGCCTAAGGAATATATCCTGGAGGTCAAAGTTGTTAACCCGTTGTCTACCACTGCTAGAGATTTCTCCAAGTTAATACGGTCTATTTCCCTTATTCTCTCTGCGGCCTCTTGTTGGGATATTTTCCAGTTTTCATTATAGGCAGCATAAATGCCAGCATATATATGAAACGTTTCTGACGAGGTTTCCTGGGACCTAGTAAAAAATCCCTAAGATCCATGTCTTGTGAGAGTAAGGCTAAGTGTTGTTTCACTTCTGTGAGTGTTGAGGTTTCTAGCCAATCAAGGCACAACTTCCCAACACTATAGGATGTCACTACCCCTGGATGTTCTCTCTGTACATAACGTGGGTCTGGCCTGTGGATACTGTACCCTTCGGTAATACCCAAGAATCGTTTCTGACATTCGTTCGTGTCTAAGGGCCAAACCATCCATTTTTTCCAATCAGGGTCTGTTCTATTGTACTGTAAAATGTCATCTATTGTTGCCCCTTCTTTTGAAGTCGAATTTTGCCACCCCTCCATCTGTGATGGTGTTGAAAATCGAGGTGTGTTCAGGTCCCTGTTCTTGGCTAGTCCAAGACAGGATGTCTGTTGCACAGTGTTATTTAGAAATATCATCTGCTGTGGAATGAGGCATGCTCTAAATAGCGCTTCTGTTCCCTGGACTTGCCAGTCTCTAGAACCCCAGACTGATTTTAAGTCTATTGTGTCCTTCCATAGGTCAAAACCTTGTTCAGACAATTGGGCAATAAAGGAAGCAGAGTATATCTGTTTGGTGTTAGTCAACATAATTTTCAGTGCCGATGTCGGTGTAACCTTATAATAATATGAGGTCGGGTCAGTGGTGTTAAAACATGAAAAATATGCAAATTTCTGTGCAAATGTATGCGAACTACCTTTTGGTGGTGTAGGGCAATGTTCCCACTGGTGGTACTCAAAAACATTTGTAGGCGAAATAGATTTGTGTAGGAAATGATGACCATATTGTTGGTAACAGTACAATGTGTCATAGTCTGAATTACCTTCTAACATTTCAGTGTTCGGAAATGCGGCAGTTTTTTCTAGGTCAGACAACATGTTATTAACAGTTTCAGAGACCCAATCATCAGAAAATGTACTGGAGGTAATGATATCACTTAATGAAATTTTAAATACATGTGAAAGTTTTAAAAGTTCAGTCGGACTGAATATATCAAAATCAACTTTGTCCCAGACTATACCGTCCGGTATAGGAACCGCTGTGATGTTCACTGTTGACAAGTCTCTTTGTTCACGATATGAAGACTGATGTGGTTTTAATATCAAATTAACTTTTTGGGCTGTGGAGCTTTGTTGAAGGTATCGTCCATTAATAAGCATGCTAAAAGTTATAACTAAGCCTAGCCAGAAAAAAAAAATTGAATCCCAGTAACTACCCATAGTTCTACCCAAGGCGATACCAGGTAAGTCTTTTTAAGAAATTTCACAAAGTCTTTAGCTTGCTGTTTACATAATTTTTGGGCTGGCGTCGTTTCCGGTTCACTTGGATCCAAGGAAAACGTATCAAAGTTCATGAAGTAGCCAGAAGCAGTTTGATCAATTGTAGGAATTGCATCGGGATTTGTAGAAATCTCATTTTGCTCTTGTTGAGGCATGTTGACGTAGACGTCTGTATTTGGTCTGATTGCAACTTGTGTGTTGTTTTGAATTGAATTTTGAAGTTGAACTTCTGGTTCAAGGGGAACGAGTTTCATAGCATTGTTGCTTAGTCCTTCATTCCGCACAGGAGGCTCTTCAAATGTGATGAGTCTTTCTTTTTGAACTTCTTGGATGGTAGCTAGAGGAGGGCGTCTGCTACTGTGGAGTCCACGAGGCCTACTGTTCAGTATTGGCCACATAGTGTGGTTTGATTAAGTCAATTGAGACAAATCTTTTCTCCTTTTTCCCGGCAAGAGGCGGCAAAAGTACAGTTCTTGCTCCTTGAACTGCTAGGACAGTTACAGGCTTTCTGTATGATGGTCCAAATTCTTTTTTGTCCGCTATTTTCTCTCTGACCAGATCCCCGATTTTTGGGATCCAGACAGGTCTTGCCGTGTTTGCCTTGACTTTCCCAGTGGCGGTCTGTTTCTGGACAACGTTGCTTTGTTGTGTCCTGGATTCATTTAGATCCTGTAAAACAGCCAAACGATCATGGATATTAAATGGTTTCTCATCCGCTACTGCGCCTTCATAATCAAGATCAGGTACCCACATTCTCGTCCCAAATAGGACCTCATATGGAGTGACACCCCTTAGAGATTTTCTTGGCTGGTTATTGAGTGCTCTTTGTGCCCCATAAAGGTGATTGACCCAACTACCGCCCTTGCCTAATACCCTAGCTGTTAAAGATTGCTTTAAGTCCCGGCTTTTCCTCTCCACAACCGAATTTTCCTCAGGATGGTACGGAGAGGAGTTCCGCAGTGTAACGCCCATACTTTTCATGGCCTCTTTGTAAGCCCGAGAGCTAAACGCCGGGCCACGGTCAGAATGTAACATGCCAACTGCGTATGTCCCGATAAAGACTCGCAAATCTTTTATAACAGTTCGAGCGTCAGCCGAGCTTGAGGCCAAACCCATAGGAATCTTGAGCAGGAATCCACTGCAACCATGATATACTTGTAAGCCCCATCAGATTGTAAGGGGCCGCAGTGGTCCAGATACACACATGCGAGAGGTTTGTCAGATATTAGTAATGGTGCCTGCGCCGGGCGTGTTCTGGTGGAGCCTTTCATCTGTTGGCAGATGTCGCATTTCAAGACATAGGGGCCTATTAGGATGGCGGGCGGACTTTCGTCCGCCCGCCACCCTAGCGGTGCTGGGACCGGCCGCCAGTGGTGCGGCGGTCCCGCACCAGAGATTAGGATGCTACCGCCACTGTGGCGGTGGCATCCTCCATTCCCAGCATTGTGGCGGGCGGCACAATGCTGGGAATGCACTGTGTGCATTGTCATGCACAAGGTGACAGGCACCGCGCGGTGCCTGCCACCTTGTCCATGACAATGTAGGGGGGTAAGTACCCCCCATGTGCACACCCCACTCCCCCAATACCATGGGGGCCCGCTATGGGCCCCCAACAGCAAACTCCGCATGCCTTTTCGTGACGGCATCGCCGCCACGGAAAGGCTGCTTCCCGCACCCATGCTAATATGCATGGCGGTGTCTAGCAGACACTGCCACCATATGTAGCCCCTTTTCTGCCCGGTCGACTGGTCGACCGGCGGAAAACCGGCAGACGGTCTCTCCGTCCGCCGGGGTCCCCCCCGCCATACTAATATGGCAGGGGAAAATGGGTGGCGGGCGGAGGGAAATGTAGGGCGGATCGCCACCGCCATGCGGGCGGTGGCGATCCGCACTAAATTGTAATGACCCCCATAGTCTTTAGTTTGCTTTGTTAGACCGGGCCACCAATAGCGCTGTTTCAACATTGAAATAGTTGCTGTAACGCCTGTATGTGCAGAGCCCAAACCCTTGTGTGCTGCTAGTATTAAACCTTGCCTACGATCCATATTTGGTATTACTCTGTCCCCCACTCCAGGAATCTGAGCATATGGAATGTTGTTTGCATCTAACTTGTAGGAGTACTTAAGTGGAAATTTCTTTGGTACTGCTCCGCTGTTTTTGCTTGAAGCAATGACAGCGACAATAATTTCACCGTCTATTCTCGTTTTTGAACGAGTGATTGTAGCTACGGAAGCTGTGCGTACAGCCCCCTTCGCGGCTCCATCAGCCAATGAATTCCCTTCAACGTGAACGCCATAACGCTGATGACTCAGTGTATGGATCACGTGAGCCCTCAGTAGTTCGTTCTTTAACTCAAATACCTGTTCCCATAGCATTTTATGCTTTATTGTGCCACCTTTTGCATCTTTAAACCCGTTTTATTCCCAATGATACAAATGTTCATTGTATGACTGCACACAGTAAAAGGAATCACACACAATTAGTGTGGGGAATTCGTGATCCGTATTTACAAGTGCCAGTATCAGTGCTTTTATCTCTGCCAACTGAGCAGTGCAGTCTCCTAGAGATTGCGTTTTGGTGCAACTTGGATGGAACTTTCCATCCCGCATGCGACCTTTAACGATTGCACATGCAGCGCTGTATTGTTGCTTACTCCCTATGGCCGGTTGAGCAGATCCATCAGTGTAAATAATATATTCATACTGATCGAGAGGCAATATTTCATTTGGTAGAGGATATCCTTGTTCGTATTGCAGAAATGCATATGTTTTTAGATTTGGATCAAATCTGTATTCAACGTCCGTTGCAGTAAGACAATTAGCCCATTGTATCCATCTTGGATGTAAGGCTTTTGCGTTTGGAATGCTTGCCTTTGTAACAACTTCTAAAGCTGGCACTGGGGTCACGACAATTATGTCCTTCCCCTGAGCCAGTGCTCTTTCTCTTGCTACAGCGGTCTGAACTGCTGTCAGGATTTTTTCTGTTGAAGTGAAGCGCATTTCTGCGCTTGTGTACAGGTGTGATTTGTAAGTGA
>CAWUFW010026136.1:0-36535 GCA_963921515.1 Calotriton arnoldi | reverse complement strand
GAACTAGGAGCAGAGAGGAAATATGTATTCTACTTAATGCCTATGCCAGGAGCACCCATCATACACATGTAACTTTACACCTTGCTCTTTTTTCACCATCTCTTACTAACCAATAGCATTTGCTTTACCTGTCTATATCTGCAGTTCACATTATCAATTTGTATATATTTATATTTAATGTGATACAATGTTCAGCCAATATTTCTTCACCTCTTTCTTAATTGTCTTTCTTCTGTCTCCTAATGTATCATTTATCTCGCCTGCCCTGAACCTGTCTCCATGCTTTTTTTACATCTGTCATTTTTGTCTTCCATTGTGAATCTTTCTTTTTTGGACTGTCCTGCTATCTTCACATTTCATAGTCTTAGTTCAAGGTGCTTTACAGGAATTTAACTGATTTATGGAGATCAGAGCTCTTCTTTTTGGCGGTTCCCTGGAGTAATTAGCCTTCTTGCATCTATTTGGACCTCGGCCTCAGTGGCACAAAACACTTAATATGACCCAGTTTGAAGCCATATGATTGCAGTCAGAGGTAGACGCAAACTTTGCACTTGTTTCCACAAAAAGGCACTGTTGGCAGCGCTGTGGCAAATAGCACAGCTAAGAAACAAGTATAGATGAAGTATTTTGACCATTTTTTTGTTCTAGCTAAGAACAGCAGCTGTTGTTGTCTAGAACTAATGTGATATACAAACAAATATGGAAAAAAGGGGCTTTCAATCCACCCTCTGGAGCAGTTGGTTGGTTTGGGTCATCCCCTATCAATCAACCTTGATTACAGTGTCATTTACATTTTAGATCAGCCCACAGAGGTATTTTCTCCTTACCATCGCGACTGATTGATCACCTCCGAATAATATCAGAACAACTCCTGCTAGTAGGGTAAGCAGGAGTGATGCTATGTGTTCATACCACAGGAAATTCAAGGTGGCACTCTTAAGGCCTCATGCTTAAGGCTGCCTGACTGGGACAGAGTAGTGAGGTACACTCGCCAGTATTAGAGCTGCGACCCTGGTCCTACACCGATTTTAAATATTTTAAGTATCTTTTAAAAATTGGTTTTAGAATCTTTCATGTACTGTTGAAATTGCTGAATTTGAATCTGCATTGCCACTTACTGTACTTCAGTAGCGATTGAGGGCTTGCTGGGGAAACGAACGGGGCTGCCATATTGGATTAGCAGTCCAGCTTCCACGACGCCGAGGGGATAAAAAGCACGCTGATGCGGATGCGCAACGCTGCCTGACTGGGACAGAGTAGTGAGTTACACTCGCCAGTATTAGAACTGCGACCCTGGTCCTACACCGATTTTAAATATTTTAAGTATCTTTTAAAAATTGGTTTTAGAATCTTTCATGTACTGTTGAAATTGCTGAAATTGAATCTGCATTGCCACTTACTGTACTTCAGTAGCGATTGAGGGCTTGCTGGGGAAACGAACGGGGCCGCCATATTGGGTTAGCAGTCCAGCTTCCACCACGCCGAGGGGATAAAAAGCACGCTGATGCGGACGCGCAGCGCTGCCTGACTGGGACAGAGTAGTGAGTTACACTCGCCAGTATTAGAGCTGCGACCCTGGTCCTACACCGATTTTAAATATTTTAAGTATCTTTTAAAAATTGGTTTTAGAATCTTTCATGTACTGTTGAAATTGCTGAATTTGAATCTGCATTGCCACTTACTGTACTTCAGTAGCGATTGAACGCTTGCTGGGGAAACGAACGGGGCCGCCATATTGGGTTAGCAGTCCAGCTTCCACGACGCCGAGGGGATAAAAAGCACGCTGATGCGGACGTGCAGCGCTGCCTGACTGGGACAGAGTAGTGAGTTACACTCGCCAGTATTAGAGCTGCGACCCTGGTCCTACACCGATTTTAAATATTTTAAGTATCTTTTAAAAATTGGTTTTAGAATCTTTCATGTACTGTTGAAATTGCTGAATTTGAATCTGCATTGCCACTTACTGTACTTCAGTAGCGATTGAGGGCTTGCTGGGGAAACGAACGGGCCGCCATATTGGGTTAGCAGTCCAGCTTCCACGACGCCGAGGGGATAAAAAGCACGCTGATGCGGACGCGCAGCGCTGCCTGACTGGGACAGAGTAGTGAGTTACACTCGCCAGTATTAGAGCTGCGACCCTGGTCCTACACCGATTTTAAATATTTTAAGTATCTTTTAAAAATTGGTTTTAGAATCTTTCATGTACTGTTGAAATTGCTGAATTTGAATCTGCATTGCCACTTACTGTACTTCAGTAGCGATTGAGGGCTTGCTGGGGAAACGAACGGGGCCGCCATATTGGGTTAGCAGTCCAGCTTCCACGACGCCGAGGGGATAAAAAGCACGCTGATGCGGACGCGCAGCGGGCGCGCCAAAGGCGCGCCTAAGGCAAGCCCGTCTGCACCCGTCCGCGCTCTGGCCGGGCGCAGGGCCCGTTCCCCTGGCCGGTGTACTACAAACATACCGACCTATACTAGGGACGACCTCATTAGACTAAACCCATGTCGGGGAGTCGACGGGTGCCCCTGTATTCCTCTCGAGGCAATGCCTAACCGTTTGAGAAGGATCTGTCAGAACTGTAAAATACTTTTGCCATATAATAAAGCTCCCCCTGACTCTGTTCCTAACAACAGAACAGGCAGGAAAATCAATCCAGATCGCCAACCAGCTCTTAGGTGTATGTTGCTGAATGCTAGATCTCTTGTTAAACACAGTATGGAGTGTGCTTTGTTTATCGAGGAACATGATATAAAAATGGCTTTTATCACTGAATCTTGGTCTGATTTGTCATCTGGTCCTGATCTAGTGAAGGCTACCCCTCCTGGATTCCTCTGTCACACTCAGGACAGACTTTACGGGAGAGGTGGGGGACTAGCAGTCATTTATCATGATTCACTGAAGCCCGCTTTCCACACTGCGTCAAATGCCACATGTGAGGCCCTTTCATTTAATCTACGTACCTCACAACATAGCACCTTTAAGGGGCTACTCCTTTATAGGGGATTTTAATTTCCATCTGGAGGATCAATCCAACCTAGACACTATCACCCTGGGGCAAATGATGGAGGCAGGGGATATGAAGCAACTGATCGGAGTGCCCACACATGACAAGGGGCACACGTTGGATGGGATATTTTCCAATAATCCCTCACTTACAGTTTTATCAATACTCCCTCTGGTTTGGTCCGATCACTGTGCCATCCTTTTTAAGGTAAATGAGTGGCAAGACCACAAACTTAGCTCAGAGCTCTCAGGGGCTATTGGAAAAAGAGCCTGGAAAAACGTTAAATGCACAGATTTAGGCGAGGCATTGAATAAAACCAAACCCACTCTCCCCGCAGAGGTTGATGAAGCTTCCTCTGCATTTACGAAGTGACTAGAAGGAGCATGCGATAAAATCACTCCTGTAAAAGTATGGACCCCCAAAAGGGTTCTTCCATCTGCCTCCTGGTTCTCAGAAGAACTAAAAATTTTAAAACAAGGCTGTAAGTGTTTAGAAAGGATATGGAGAAAAAGCTACCATAACGCAGACAAAGTTAGCTACAAGCTTAGTCTTAGACAATATAAGGCTAAGCTGCTGGAATCCAAAAGAAAGTACCTCATTGAACAAATTTCTAGGGCCGAATCCAACACCAAAGAGCTCTTTAAAACTATCTCCAAACTAGCATCCCCTAAGGCCCCGAAGAGTCAGAGTAGTCCAGAGCTCTGTGAAAAGCTGGCCAAATTTTTCCAGTATAGAGTGGAAACTATTTTCTCCTCATTTAGCCTAGCTCAAGGAGGGATATTGATGTTGCCCCCATTTTTGGAACAAAATAAACCAGCATTAGCTAATTTCTCCTTGCTAGAGAAATCAGATACTATCAAACTTCTGAATTCCATTCGTTCTGGTGCCCCGTCGGATCCATGCCCTGCATCAGTACTAAAGCAAATTCCAGAAGTTATAGGATCAACCCTTACACCATTGCTGAACAATATAATCACAACGGGCAAGTTTCCTAGCAATTGGAAGAAGGCTTCTATTCTTCCCCTTCTGAAAAAGCCTACTCTTGACCCTAGTGATCCAAACAATTATAGGCCAATTTCAAGACTCCCGCTCCCTGCCAAGATTATTGAAAAGGCCATGAACACTCAGCTCAGCACTTTGCTGCTAACTAATAACTTACTGGACACATCACAATATGGGTTCAGAGCAGAACATAGCACTGAGCTGGCCTTAATCAAATCCACAGAGGAGATTCGGGAAGCACTGGACAGAGGAGGGAAGGCAATCTTGATAATGTTGGATCTGTCAGCAGCTTTCGACACGGTCCATCATGAAGTTTTGATGGACCGGTTGTCGGAAGTAGGAGTGCAGGGGACAGCTTGGAACCTCCTCCGATCCTTTCTTTCTGGCAGATCGCAAACTGTGGAATTGGACAATCACAGTTCAAAACCTTTTTCACTCCCGTGTGGGGTGCCGCAGGGATCATCGTTGAGCCCGACCCTATTCAACGTATATGTGATCTCTCTCGCAGGCCTAATCAAATCTTTTGGTTTTCAAATCACTTCTTATGCAGACGACACACAAATAGTGCTGTCAATTAGAGAAGGGGAAGAGAAGGAAACGGGGGCTCGCTTCCATGACTGCATGAGGGCCATCTCAGGCTGGATGTCTTCCAACTGCCTAAAACTAAACTCAGGCAAAACAGAAGTTATCATGTTCGGTAACAACCCCAACATGTGGACACCTGATTGGTGGCCAGCTGAGTTGGGCCTCTGTCCTACCCCCACGTTGAAAGCAAAAAACTTAGGGGTGATCATGGACAATAGGCTCTCTTTCAGTGATCACATAAATTCGGTGGTTTCGGCCTGTTTCCGAATCCTGAGAATTATAAGGAAAATTAAGTTTTTCCTCCCTGATAATAGCCTCAGGACAGTGGTCACGGCCCTTATCATGTCTCGAATCGACTACTGTAACAGTCTATACTTAAACGCCCAAAAACAGCACGTTAACAGGCTGCAAATTGTATGGAATGCTGCAGGCAGACTGCTTACTAGTACTCCCAAATCTGTCTCTGTAAAGAAGGAGTTGAAACAACTGCACTGGCTCCCTGTGAAGCTAAGGGCACGCTTTAAGGCCCTCTGTGTAGCTTTTAAGGCCCTCAATGGAATTGGCCCCAACCATTTGAGACTAAAGTTCAAATGGTATGTCCCCGCTAGAAACCTTCGGTCCTTGGAAGCTAAACAAGTTCTAGTTCCTCGGATCAAAAGAGCTAGCTGGGGGGGGCAGAAGTTTCATCACATGTACCTTTAAGGCATGAAATGAGCTTCCTTTCCATTTGAGGAATGCAGCGGATCTCCTTTCCTTCAGAAAGGGGCTGAAAACCTGGCTTTTTTCACAGTAATGTCAGTTCTCAGGTGACCAGCAGGCCGGCCCAGCGCCAGGACACCCTAGGGTAACTGTGCGCTATATAAGCTTAAATAACATAACATAATATAACATGCTGCCTTCTGGAAGAATAATTCCTGTAAACAACCAAAGGATTAAGGAACAAATCTCATTTATAGAGCTATAGCCTTGGGTGTCATCTTGACTACTATGTAGTTTGGAGAAGAGCTGGACTTGGGAGTCACAATCAGTGGATATTAGCCCATGCTCCCCTTTGCCACATGCTCCTCAAACACTTCTTTCAGATGCAGCATGCTTACATCTGAACTTCTTTGTAAATATCAGCTTCAGGACTTCTGGACATGCCTTTTCACATGGTAAGTAGCTTTTTAGTATTCTCTAGTAAAACATTTACCAACATGTGAGACCATCTTCCCCATAATAATTGTTTCCCAAACATTCCCAAGAGTCACCCAGGGCCTTCAATAACTAATAATACACAGCTTCCAGTGCAAGTCACTGCAAGCCTTATTTAGATTTGGGTGCATGTGGGACATCCACCTAAAAGCATTAAAATATTTAATTCATTGTATTAAAAGTACGTTGATGTCAATGATACTTTAAATATGGTGGATGGGACATCTGGGACATCTGCCACTTTTTTCCTGATTTCCTGCTCTGCCAAACTCTAAATAAGACTCTGACTGTCTTCTTATTTGACTCGACTACTTCCAGCTCTCCAAACAAGGACGTTTCCCAGGGTTAAAGGGCATGAGCCACCTGAAATGGAGTACTTCATAAAGTGAATGTGTCCCATCAATTAGTGTGCCAGACTTGTACCAGTCGTAGTTAAACTAATATGTCATGGACAAAAATTCAAAACCATGACAGAAAAGCTTTCAGGAGCTGTATCTGCAAAATAAGCTGCCAGTGGCAGTGAAATGAAAGCTGCTGGGTGATCTGCATTCAGAAATGAGTGACTGGCAAGAATGGCAGTGAGACTTAAATGAGGTTGTAGCGCTTAGAGGAGAGCTGCAAGATTCTCTGCCTTAAAAATGAGTGGCCAAGTAGTAGTGAGAGGAAGTGTGTGGGGTCCTCACCATATGAAATCAGTGACCAGGGAGAATGTAAGAGGGGATGGGATAATCAAGTGCCAATAAAAAACAAATGTATGTAAACACACAATAATACTTCTTAATTTATATTTTTATAAACATATGCATTTTTTAGGGCCGCGAGTAAAACTCCACTCCGCTTGCGGAGATTGCAGAATTCAGGCACTAGGTGCTCTGCGGAGGAGCATGGAGTTCCTGAATCCCACCTTACCAGCACTTGAGATTGCTTTTGGCACTCGCTCACAAGTGGCACATTAAACTTGGGCTGCTAGCCAGCTCTCACAATACTTCACGCTTGCTTGCCTGACTTCTGGCCGCGATGGCACAAATGTAGTGCTGATCACGAACAGACCGCTCAACCAGCTTTTGTGCTCGAGAAGCCACTGAGCGGCTTTTCAATTGGATTTTCTTCTCCAGTGGGCCGTTGGAGTTTTTTTGGTGCTAGAAGCCTTTTTTTAATTATTTTGTTTTTCCAACTGGAATGAAGTGCCCCAGAGACTCCAACTACCTGTTCCTGTCCAGCAGGCTCCTCCCAGTGCTTTTCCATCTCCTGGGAACTTTTCGTTTGGTTTTGGAGTGGGAAGGATCACTCTCCTTGTCTGCTGCATATATACCATTGGATTTAGGACTTTGTATGTGAGATTTCACAAGTAAGTTCAAAAAGAGTTGTATAAAGGTGTTGTTTGGTAGATTGGGTGCATGCACCAGGATCTATTTGTACTTTTATAGAATTTTTAAAATGTACTGTGTGGCATGCCTCAGTAGGGGCCTAGTTATTTTTTTGCATGTCATTTTTCTATTCTTTTGTAAAGGAAACATATTGCGCAGGTTAGTGTATTTTCTCCATGTTTTTTAATACATTTGCAATATTCATTTCATTCACTATGTGGCCGAGTCTGTCAATGGGCCTTCCAGCCAGCAGCCCCAGTACAAGTCATGGGTCCATGAAACACCTGTTTCTGTGGTGTCTGTTGAATTGAAACATCATTTAGGCCATAGATGGCATTCGATTAAATTACAAAATATGTTTTTTTGGGGTATTTCACATTTTGTTTTCTGCAAACAATATATAGGTGGGGTAAAATATTTGATGCATTTGGAGGATGTGAGTTGTGATTTTTTTTTAGCCCAGTTAGATTTTGTTTTTTGCATTGCTGAATTTATGCTGTTTTCTCCTGTCTTACCATTTACCATACCTCATTTTTTTGTCTGGCCAGTGTGTGAGTGTGTTTGTCATTGGCCACCATTTATCTTTGTTCTCCATGCCATGTGGCCAGCGGCCCTTTTTTGTATATTCATTGTCCATAGGCTGATATGTGTTCTTTGTTTACCATGCCTCCTGCTTGTTGTTTGACCGTGTGGCTGATCGCTGTTTGTTGTTGTGACCATGTGGCTGGCTGACATTTTGTGTAGCCAGCCAGTGTGCTTTTGTCATAGGCCTGCATGCATTCTTTGTTCCCCACGCCTTTTTGCTCAGTGTTGTTGTTGACCATGTGGCTATGGCTGGCAGCTATTTTGTGCATCCAGCAAGTGTACCTTTGCCATAGGCATGCAAGGATGGATGAGATATCAGTTTAATAATATGCTTGAGGATAATTTCACTTATGTTAATTCTTTCTAATTTGAATTTTGTAATTTAAAAAAAAAAATGTTTTCTTATCTTAATTTTTTTAATTGTAATTTGTTCATTGTTGTTTTTTTATTTGAAATGTTTTTAATGTAAAACATTTTTTTTACATTATTTTTTCTGTTTTGCCTAAATGATCCATCCTCCAGGATACCCTGGCTGCACTGCTCTTTAGAGTAGACATGTTCACATCATTTATTTGTGTAATGATGATGATTATTCCATTTCCCTCTGGACCACATTGCTCCATAGTCGCGCACTAACCACCATTTTTTAAAAGATTAGTATTCCATTTACCCATTCAGTTCTCTGAGTGCCACAGGTGTCTCCATTAGAATATATGGACATAAAGGAAAGAGCTCTAGAGAGGTGTGGTGCAGCGGCCAGGGAAGCTGACTTCGGAGCACAGGGTTCACGGTTTGATCCCCGGCTCCGGCGGCAGCTCAGCTCAGCACCGTGTGACTCTGGGCAATAGCTCACTTAATTTCCACTACGGCCCCCAGCGCCTTGAGACCCGTAAGGGTGAGTAGCTGCGCTATATAAAAACGGACTTACTTACTTACATTTAGCTCTATCATTCTGTACATTGTGTTTTATTCGGATGTTCTGTTGGAGAATTATGGTATGGCGGTGTGGTTACCAATTAAACAAAACAACCACACGAATATTGCCTTTCTCTGTACTAATTTAAACTACAAACAATGCCACGTTTCACACAAAATGTTTTTCTTGCTGGTTTGCTTTTAGGTGCACAAGAGAAGAAACATCACCTGCATTACTGCCAAACAGAAGGCCAGTGCAGTCATACGTCAGTCCTCCAAACTCTTCCGCTTGTGCAAGATGGCCCCAAAGAAAGATGCTTCCAAGAAAGTGGTCAGTGAGAAAGTGCAGCTTCCCACTAGTGGCAAGTTGCCACAACCCTTTTTTGGACCACCACATCATTTGCCTGCCGCACCAGCCTCCGGGAAGCAAGCTGAGAGCAGCACTCCTGCATCAACAGCACCAACCTAAGCCCAGGACTATGTTTGTCAGTGAGGCAGCCACAGCAATCATGGTGATGCCGATGAGTAGTGACTTTGAATTGGATTTGTCCCTTTCACAAAGTAGTACACAATCATTTCAGGAAAAAGAGCAAAGTGGACAGCACCCGCAGCCAGCAATAGTACCTTTTCCTGATGTTGGAGCAGAACAGGAGGTTGAGCTTCCCTTTGAGTAAGAACCCCCTCTTTTAGAATTATCGGCTTCCAGATCTCCAGCAAGGAAAAGGAAGAGTACAACTCCACCATCTTCTTCAAGCACCACTTATGATGATGATGATAGGGACATGAGTGGACCCCGGCAGAGTCCAGGAGACAAAAAGAGAGGCAAAGGAAAAGAAAAGTTCTTGAAAGACTTAGACTTATGGAAGGGGATGATGAGGAGGATGATGAAGACGAAGCAGTCATTGTGGAAGGTGACACAGAGGAGTCTAACAATCCTATTCAACCTGCTCAGAGGGATGTGGCACAGGTAGCACCTCCTTCTCCCATATTTGCAAAGCCCCAGCTGATACCTCCACCAAACTCTACCACAGGAGAAGCAGAGAGGCAAACAACATCATGCCCACCTACCTCCAGTTATACTTCGGGCATAGACAGTGGCACAGTAAAAAAGTACTTCTCCACAGTTTGGGACTTTTTTACGGTTAGCAAAGAGGGGGAGTACATTCCTGTATGCAGCATTTGCTACATGAATTTTCATCGAGTTAAGCCTGATAAAAATTATAGTACTGGAGCCAAAACGACCCATATAAAAAAGAAGCACCACACGAAGAATTGGGAGGAGCACCATAAAAAACATTGCTGAATGTGGTCATGGTGGTGAGGAGAACAGGGGAACATCAGCAACAAGTCCAATCACAGTGGGAGGTGATAATGAAGAAGAAGAGGGTGACATGTTCACGCAAAGCAGCCTTGTCCCCAACAGTGTGCAAGCAGAATCACCCACCTCAGTGTCTTCACAATGGCACAAGACTTGAGTAAGATGGAGACACCACGGCATACAGTGACTGCCCCACCATGATGCACATTGAGTCTACCACCACCTACTTCCCAAAAGTTGCCTGTATCAGTGGCCCCAGGAAAGAAGAGAATCCAGGCTACTATTAGGGGCATGTTCAGGCAGGGAGGGCCTACGAGCACAGCCACCCAACCACACGTTTATACAATGGGAAACTGGCAAAAATGTTTGCACTGGACCTCCTCCTTTTTTCTTTTGTGAAAGGAGCGCTATTCTTGGAATTTTTGGCAGCCATCTGCCCGAAATGGAAGGATTCAAGTCGGACCTATTTTGCCAGAGTTGCATCACGATGTGCGAAGTTGGTTGGACAAGCTTTGCAGCTAAGTGTTGTCTACACTATCCACCCGACGGCAGACATGTGGACCAGTTGTCAGGCGACTGATTGCATGTGCATCACTGCACACTGGGATCTCTTTTGTGGGGGTAAAGCAAAAAATATCTACAGGCCATGGCCATGAAGAAAGTTTTAAGATCGTTCGGTGGCATGCAACAGTGGTCATGTTTGCCAAGCAGAAATCATATACAGCTATAAACATCTTGGACAAATTTAACAGCAAGGTGTATGAATGGCTGCAAGCCAGAGGTCTTAGAATTTGATTTGTTGCCACAGATAATGGCAGTAACATAGTTAAGGCCATGTTAGACGGTGGCTATTTCAGGGTCCTGTGTTTGGCCCATTGCATCAACCTGATGGTGCAAGACTTTTTCAAAAAAGAAGACATAGCAACATACTGACCACCTGCAGCAGAATCTGCACTCATTTCAGCCATTCTTTTAAAGCTAGGAAGCAGTTGCGGATTATTCAGCGTGCTAATAGATCACCAGTTAAAGCCCTGATACAGGAGGTACCAACGCGTTGGAACTCGACTGATAACATTTTGCAATGTCTGTTTGAGTAGTACAAACATATTAGGGAATATGTTATTCAAAGAGAAGGGAATGCAGTTGGGAAAGCTATGACCACGGATGCAGACAAATGAGTCCTAGTCAAATGACTGAAACAGATGCTACTCACTTTTGAGTTTTTCACACACGAAGTTAGCACGGAGGACAGTACAATGGGCCAAGCTATCCTATTGTTGCATCTGTTACAGGACCAGGTAAAGAAGGTGCCTGAAAGGTTCGCCACTGCAGGTGTGAACAAAAACAACGGAGCGCATGCCTTGGTTAAGAGCTCAATTCTTCGCCTGGCTTGTAAAACAAGGCTGCAAAAGGACATCATCTCATCCAAACAGTACATCTATGCCACACTAGTTGATCCACGGTCCAAAAAACAAAAAACATTCTGCCCACATTCACTCCTTTTTCTGAAGGGGACTTTTCAAAATACAAGAGGTGGATTGTTGAGCAAGCCAGAGACCTGGAAGAAGAACGGCTGGAACGTAGAATCCCACCCTGCAGTTCTGGGGTCCCGCCTTCAACTTCCAGAGAGGGCAGTCTTATCTCATAGCAGCCAAGAACACTATTAACTAGAAAACCTGCAGCAACAGAAGGACTGGACCCAACCACTGCATTGTATTGGTTTCAATCAGCAGGGCTTTAGTCCAGTGCAGAGGCAATGGCAAAAGAGGTTGAGCAAGTGGCAGCAGCAGTGACCATCCACAGGATGTTCCAGGAGTATCTGGATGATCCAAAAGTGGTCTATGTGGTTCAAAATGCATTGATGTATTGTATGGAAAGATGCGCCAATGACCAAAGCTCAGCATGCTGGCAATAAAGTATCTGGCTTGTCCTCTAGCCAGTGTGTCTTCTGAGCTTGTGTTCAGTGCAGCTGGTACAGTTGTTACAATGAGAAGGACCAGTCTCTTGCCTCAAAATGCGGAGAGATTAACTATGATCAAAATTAACCAACATTTCATACCACACAATTACACCATTCCTGAAACAGCATACCACAAGGAAGATGATTGGTCAGAATCAAGTGTGTTAGCTGACCAACCTCTGGGTGAATCACCTGAGTTTGAGGACAAACTCTGCTTTCCGGACTAAGTATGTTAGTGCCCGCATAGAACATATTAATTATTTCTCCTTGAACTTCTATGTTTGCAAAATAAAAGTAGCTAGTGGATCATTATTATTTTTGTGTCAGATTTATGCTGTCCCACCATTTTTTAGCCACATATATTGCCAGGTTGCAATTGGACCAGTGTGCATTGAAGAAGCCTTCACAATTTCTTCATGACACTGGAGACAATGTCTGCCCCCTCGCATGCATTGCCCCAGAAGATTGTTGATTTGCAAGAGTGCCAATACCGAATTCCAATGTGTTGCCTGAGTCAAAGATGAATATTTAATACCTAAACTACTCGTGCTTGGATTGGAAGAGGTAATTACAACTACTGCAATGGTGAGTGAGTGATGATTGATGATTCATGTCGTGGCAGACTGAGAGAGGTTGTTGAACTGTAATTTGGGAACTTGCCTGAGATAATTGATTTGCAATGTTTGGGGCCTGAGTGATGAGTGATCATTTTTTCCCTGGAGGTGATCAGCTTATACAAACTTACTTAGTGAAAATTAATTAACCTGTACAGTCCACTTCTATGATCCTTCTGTTTTTTTATCACTTAGGAGGGCTGCCACAGATAATCTTTTTTATTTACAAGACTGCAAGATTCCTATTTGTTGCTGTCTTCAAACAGAAGATAGTGTACCTACCCGTGCTTGGATTGGAACAGGTAACGATTGCATCAATGAGCGATCTGATTATTGAGTGATTCTGAGTAATGATTGAAGATTCATGTGATCGCAAACAGTGAGGGAGGGTGTTGAACTGTAATTTGGGAATTTGCTTTAGATAATTGATTTGCAATGTTTGGGGCCTGAGTGATGGGTGATCATTTTTTCCCTGGAGGTGATTGTCCCTTTCACACTTAGCCAGATTTACTTACAGGGTCCTCTCCTTTTTTCTGGTTCTTCAGAGACCAGAACAGTCACTTTAGTTAACAAATAAAAACCTATACAAAATACTGCAATTCTGTTTTTCTACTTGTTCTTCAACAGCAGTGCACTACACGTCTATTTTGCACTGGTCATGGCTGGTCTGGGACGGAGTTTCTTGGAATCAGGAGAAGGATGGAAGAACTCAAGGCGGGAGCCACAGGAATAACTCATCAGCAGCTCAAAGCAAGAAGTTATCAGCTTTAAAGGTCAACCATGAGCTTAAGGCCAGCTATGTGGAATGGAGAGAGGTGCGTTGATTTGTGAAATGCTGCAGTGTGTGTTTGTGTGTGTGTATATGTGTGTGTGCGTGTGTGTGTGTGTGTGTGTGTGTGTTTGTTTGTGTGTGTGTTTGTGTGTTCTTTGTGTTCTTACAATCTCAGTATGTAAGGTTGCATGGACATCAGATACGTTTTTGTGGTGGACTTTATTGTTGCCTTTAGATGTTGAGTTTAGTATACATACTTTAAACTCTATTATACCTTTTGTATTCACATTTGTTAGGCCAACTTTCAATACAACAGCTGTGTTTACTAAAGCCAATAATACTTAAAGCAATTTTCACAAATAATACATCTTAGTAAGAGAATAATAAGAGTAACAGAACATCGCTTTTTATAAAACAATTATGTCTTAGCAAAATTAAAGTTCTTGCACTATTTGTGTGGTGATATATTTAAATTGATTAAGTGGCAAGTTATTATTTCAACACTTTTGTGAAACAAGTACTTTCTTCCATAATAAATGCAAATATGTTCCAGCAAGCCAAATTGAATGCGCTGCCGAAAATTCAAAAACTTGTAAGTGCCTACCAATAGGCTTCAAGAAAAGATTCAGTCATTGTCTCATGACTGCTTGGTCACCTGCTGTGGTTTGTTTTCAACTTAGTAAATTGTTTTGCAATCACTTAATTGTTCTAATTAGAGTGTGGATTAGAAAAATCTGTTGATGCTCTAATCAAAAATAATTTAAAAAGTTGAGGCATGGAATAGAAAAGAAAGATGATGGCAGATTGATATCTCTGTGGGTGTGCTCTCCCCTGTTTTTCACTCTCAGTAGCCCCTTCCCACTCTCATTCAAAGTTTTCTATTGGGCACCTAACCTTTGCGGCTTCTGAAGCAAGGGAGAGGTACTTCTCGAGTTCCTGGTCAAAAAGGATGCCTTGCCCTTGGGCGTCCTTTGACACCCTCACTAGCCCCTAGCAGATTCGTCTTCCCTGTTGTACTCTTCGGCCTAGTGGCGTAACAAAACTTCAGTGGGCCCCCTGCAAAACCCTGTCAGGAGCTCTCAGGCCAGGGGCCTGTTACCCGTGCACAGTGTCAGCGGGGGCCCCCTCGTGTTCGGTATAGCAATATAGCAATATATTGCCGTCTAAGCACAGCGTGCACCATAGAGTGCAGGGGGCATGTTTCGCTAATGGTGATTCTTCATGAGCGGCTGCTCCGGACCCAATCATCAAGTTGCTCGAGACAGAGGCCGGAGCCAGTATGCTGCTTCAAGATTGTTCGTGGGGCAGAATAACTCCGGGTATAGCTCCGCAGATTGGTGAAATTTTGATTGATGCAGTCTGAACTGGTGTGCCACTTTCAGCTTGTCAGCCTGTTTCCCCAGTGCCGTCTGTTTTACCGAATTGCTACAATGCTTCAGCCGCTCTGATGGCTACTGTGATGCAAGGTAGTATTGTTTCTGTTGATTCTCCCTCTGACTTTTCCCCTATTGCTACCTGTGCAAACGACAATCTGGCCCAACAAAAGGAACTCTTGAACTTGGAGGGAGCAAAGAGAGATGAAAATAGCATCTCAATGATAAATGCCCCCTCCTCCCAATCCAATGCAGCAAGGCAGCTGGCGGCCCCTGTGTAATATGGCACAGGTATCATGCGAGAAGCACTTCTTATTGACCCTCAAAGCAAGATAAACAATTCTTTGGTAGCCACTCTGAATACAAATGCTCAGTTAATCTCAGTGGCTGGAAAGGTTGATCTCTGTGAAGGATCTCAGGAGTGCTATGGAAATGCACCAGTGGGCACTGAGGGGATATAGGAGATCAATACTGGCCACAATGACTGCAAGGAGGTGGAAGGTCATAGTAGAAAGAAGAGAACTAATATGAGTGATACCTGCAGCTCAGTCTAACGGCAGGTCTCTGCAACAGTGGGTCACCTCTAGCAAAAGAAAGCCAGTCTTTCCCGGGTGACTACTACTAATCAGAGCGGAGGTCAGTCCGGCCATAAGAGCATTGCTGGTGTTTGCCAGAGCCACAAAACTGTCCTCTGCTCTAGTACTACATCTCCATGTGGCAACACTCTCAGCTTGGATATACCTGGTGGGGCACAATCTGATCCAGGCACCTCAGTATAACATCGGCATAGCAGGTGAGCTGAGCACCTCTAATGTCAATCCCCCTGCTTAAGCCATTTCTTGTATAAGGGAAAGGATGTGGCGTAACGGCTGTAGTTGCCAACTTTGGAGCTGGGGAACCAGGTTTTATTCTCCGCATCGGCTCAACATGCTGTGATTCTGGGAAAATCACTTAGGGCCTGACACTATTTTGGCAGACAGGGTTACTCTGTCACAAACGTGACAGATATCCTGTCCATCAAATTACAATTCCATTATATCCTAAAGAACTTGGAATTCGGTCGATGGAATATCATTCACTTTTGTGATGGAGTATCCCATCCGCCAAGATCCAAATCAGACCTCTAATCTCACTGTGCCTAACAAAAATGAATGTGTCCTTGTGTAATGTAACTGGTGCTCATGTAAAGTGCTCCAATACCTTCAGGTCGAGTTCACGTTATTTAAAGTTGTATAAAAGTATATATATGTGTATATATATATATATATATATATATATATATTCACTGAAAAAAACCATAGGTTTCAGGGATGTTATAGTTAGAAATTAGCATTTAAAAAACCTTAGAAATTCACTGAAAAAACCACAGGTTTCAGGGACGTTATAGTTAGTTTGACATTTCACTCATACAAAACCAGAGAAATTTGGCCATTATAGTTAGTTCAGCTAACTATAACTCGCACCCCCGCAATGCACTGCTGATGACGTCACATATTACATCATTCATGACATGATCACTGACATCACTGATGACATCTCAAATGACATCACTGATGGCATCACTGATGACATCTCAAATGACATCACTGATGAGATCATCCAGTGAATGTGTGTTTGAGTAAAGTTTAAATATGTTTTATATATATATATATATGCCAAGGTGTATTAAAGAACGAGTGGGTGTATAAGTGTCTGAATGGATGATTTAGTAGGTGTGTGACTCATTGTGTAAGTGACTGATTAAGCGTATCTTACTGAATGCATGGGTTAGTGAGTAAACTGTGTAAATGTCTGTATCAGTCTGTCGGTTGGTGTATAAGTGGCTGCATGGGTTGGTGAGTAGCTACATGACTGTCTATATGGGTTATTGATTGGTTGTCTGAGCATCTGTATGGGGGCCTGAGTGTCTGTGTGAGTGGGTGGGTGACTCTGTGCATGGATGTGTGAGTGGGTGATTCACTGGGTGTATGGGTTCAAGAGTTCATCTGTGAAGGGCTGTATGGGTGGGTGAGTGTGTGTATGGGTGTGTTGGTGAGTAAATGGATGTCTCAGTGGTATATGTGTGAGTAACTACATATGTGAAAGGTCGTATAAGTGAGTGTTGGAGTTTATAAATGACTATACATGAGAGTGAGTGATTGTGAGAGTGGCTGTATGGATGAGTGTGTGCTTGTATCAGTGATTGTATAAAAGAGTAAGTATGTGTTACTATTTGTATAAATAAGTACGGTGGTCTCTGTATAACTGTATAGGTGAGTAAATTGGTGTGATTGATTCTTTGCATGACTGAGGAAGTATGTGAGTAAGTCTATGGATGAGTGGCGGTGTGTGAGTGTATGTATAGGTGTATGAGTGCATATGATAGTGCTTTATTGATGAGTGACTGCATGTATGAGTTACTGTATGGGTGAATGAGTGGATGTGTTTGTGTGTAGACCTAGGAATCACTGAGCAGGTATGTACTTACTGCTATTGGTTTGTCTATGGTTTCGATATTGGTAGTCTGTATTTTAGAGTGGGTGTTTAAAAGGTTTTATTAGGGTGTGAGGAGGTGCATCAGATTATCACATGGATGATGTCGTCAGTGATGTCATTTGAGATGTCATCAGTGATGTCATCAGTGATGTCACTGACCATGTCATGAATGATGTAATATGTGACATCATCAGCAGTGCATTGCGGGGGCGCGAGTTATAGTTAGCTGAACTAACTATAACGGCCGAATTTCTCTGGTTTTGTACGAGTGAAATGTCCAACTAACTATAACGTCCCTGAAACCTGTGGTTTTTTCAGTGAATTTCTAAGGTTTTTAAATGCTAATTTCTAACTATAACGTCCCTGAAACCTATGGTTTTTTCAGTGAATTTCAAAGGTTTTTTAAATGCTAATTTCTAACTATAACGTCCCTGAAACCTGTGGTTTTTACAGTGAATTTCAAAGGTTTTTTAAATGCTAATTTCTAACTATGCCTACAGAGGTAGGACATGTGCAGAAAGAGGAAGAAAGGCGCAGAAAGAAGCAAGAGAAATGCAGAAAGAGGCAACAGAAGTCCAGAAAGATGAAGAAAGGTGCAGAAAGAAGTAAGAGATGTGCACCAAGAACCAATAGAGGAGCAGTAAGAGGCCTTGTTGCAAAGACATCCTGTGCCCCAACTTTTTGCTGACGGGTACTGATGGTAACTGACTCTGACTAACCAGGCCCAGAGCCAGTGCTATGCTGAAAGACACTTAGAATACAGTGAAAACAGCTACATACACTAGGGTACACTATGGGTTGGGGTACCCCTGTGATTGGCATGACCTCCCCTGTATGGCCCTAGTACATAATAGGGCAGGGGGATTAAAACTACCTCTAGCTAAGAGGTGCAGAAGGAGGCAAGATAAGTGTAGAAAGAAGCAACAGAGGTGCCGAAAGAGGCAAGAGAGGTGCAGAAAAAAGCAAGTCAAGTGTAGATAGAGGCAAGTGAGGTGCAGAAAGAAGCAAGAGCAGTGCAGAAAGAACCAACAGAGGTGTAAAAAGAGGCAAAAGCGGTACAGAAAGGGGTAGGAGAGGTGCACAAAGAGGCTAGAGAGGTACAGAAAGAGGCAGGAGGGGTGCAGAAAGAAGGAAGAGAAGGGCAGATAGAGGCAAGAGAATTGCTGAAAGAAGAAACAGAGGTGTAGGAAGAAGCAAGAGAAGTGCAGAAAGAGGCAAGTAAGGTGCAGATAGAAGCAAGAGCAGTGCAGAAAGAACCAACAGAGGTGCAGAAAGAGGGAAGAGGGGTGGAGAGAGAGGCAAGAGGGGTGCAGAAAAAGGTAGGAGGGGTACACAAAGAGGCAAGAGAGGTACAGAAAGAGGCAGGAGGGGTGCAGAAAGAAGGAAGAGAAGTGCAGAAAGAAGTAAAAAAGGTGCTGAAAGAGGCAAGAGGCATGCAGAAAGAAGGAAGAGAAGTGCAGAAAGAAGCAAGAGAATTGAGGAAAGAAGCAACAGAGGAGTAGAAAGAGACAAGTGAGGTGCAGAAACAGGCAACAGACGTGCAGAGAGAGGGAAGAGAGGTGCAGAAAAAGGCAAGAAAAGTGCAGAAAGAGGCAAAAGAGGTACATAAAGAGACAACAGGGGTGCAGAAAGAAGCAAGACAGGTGCAGAAAGAAGCATGGAAAGTGCAGAATGAAGCAACAGGGGTGCAGAAAGAGGCAAGAGAAGTGTAGAAAGGAGCAAGAGAGATGCAGAAAGAGGCAACAGAGGTTCAAAACGAGGCAAGAGAGGTGCAGAAACAGGCAAGAGAAGTACACAAAAGAGGCAAGAGAATTGCTGAAAGAAGCAACAGAGGTGTAGAAAGAAGCAAGAAAAGTGCAGAAAGAGGCAAGTGAGATGCAAAAAACAGCCAGGAAAGGTACAGAAAGAGGGAAGACGAGTGCAGAAAGAGACAACAGGCATGCAGAAAGAAGTAAATGAGGTGTAGAAAGAGGCAACAGACGTGCAGAAAGAGGGAAGAGAGGTGTAGAAAAAGGCAAGAAAAGTGCAGAAAGAGTCAAAAGAGGAACATAAAGAGACAACAGGGGTGCAGAAAGAAACAAGACAGGTGCAGAAAGAAGCATGGAAAGTGCAGAATGAAGCAACAGGGATGCAGAAAGAGGCAAGAGAAGTGTAGAAACAGGCAAGAGAAGTGCACAAAGAGGCAAGAGAATTGCTGAAAGAAGCAACAGAGGTGTAGAAAGAAGCAAGAAATGTGCAGAAAGAGGCAACTGAGATAAAAACAGGCAGGAAAGGTACAGAAAGAGGGAAGACGAGTGCAGAAAGAGACAACAGGGGTGCAGAAAGATGCAAATGAGGTGCAGAAAGAGGCAACAGACGTGCAGAAAGAGGGAAGAGAGGTACAGAAAAAGGCAAGAAAAGTGCAGAAAGAGGCAAAAGAGGTACATAAAGAGACAACAGGGGTGCAGAAAGAAGCATGGAAAGTGCAGAATGAAGCAACAGGGGTGCAGAAAGAGGCAAGAGAAGTGTAGAAAGGAGCAAGTGAGGTGCAGAAAGAGCCAACAGAGGTGCAAAAAGAGGCAAGAGAGGTGCAGAAACAGGCAAGAGAAGTGCACAAAGAGGCAAGAGAATTGCTGAAAGAAGCAACTGAGGTGTAGAAAGAAGCAAGAAAAGTTCAGAAAGAGGAAAGACGAGTGCAGAAAGAGACAACAGGAGTGCAGAAAGAAGCAAATGAGGCAACAGACGTGAAAGGAGAAAGGGTGCTGGGTCTCCGACCAGCGCTCAGGAATTCCGGTTCGTAGGGTTTACAGGAGGTACCAGTAGGGCTTCTTGGCCCCCAAAGTCCCTCAGGAGTAAATTGGACTTCATCCCCCATCCCGTAGTCTGCCAGGAGGTGCGTTTGCAGAATGGTGGAGAAAGGGGGGCATGGCCTCCGAAGGCGTCTTAGCAATGCCACTGTGCTGGACTTACTGGAGGTAACAAGAGGGGTAGTTGGCCCCCAAGGACATCCTTGGGGGCCAACTACCCCTCCTATTACCTCCAGTAAGTCCCACACAGCAGCATTGATAAGTTCGAAGAGCAGTCCACGCCCACTTTGCCCACCACTCTACAAACGCGCTCCCTGGTGCACTCTTGGATGGGGATTGAAGTCCCCTTCGCTGCTGGGGGTCCTTTAGGGGCCAACTAGCCTACCTCTTACCTCCAGTAAGCCACACACAGTGGGATTGCTGAGAGGTGGACAAAGGCCACGCCCCCTTTTTCCACCACTCTGCAAACGCGCCCCCTGGCGAGCTCTAAGTTGGGGGATTTAGTCCCCTTGAATACTGAGGGTCCCTGGGGGCCAACTAGCCCACCAGGTACCTCCAGTAAGCGCCACACAGCTGGATTGCAGAGAGGTGGTCCGAGGCCACGCCCCCTTTTTACACCACACTGCAAGCGCGCCTCTTGGCACACTGCTGCTCCGGGATGAAGTCCACTTGTGTCCTGAGGTCCTCAGGACACAAGAGGACCTCAACGCCCAACTGCGCGTTTGGTGTGTTGGCAGCCAATCAGAGTGAAGCTCGTGCCCGGGAGGGTTCGCGAACCCTCCTCGGTGCTCAGATATCAATTTTTTTCTTTTTTAAATTTCTCAGGAACTACTGAACGGATTTACATCATTTAACAAAAAGGGCGCAGTCTAAAGCAAGACCTACCTTTTTGCCAAATTTGGTGTAATTCCGTTCAGCAGTTCGGGCTGTAGCCTGTAATAAAGTTCCTATGGAAAATAACATGGAGAAAACATGCCTTGGGACCCCCCTTTTTTCTCGGCCCCCGCTTGACGAATCACCCCGAAACTTTCAACACACAAACTGAGCGGTCCAACCCTATGTTTTGGAAAATTTCACGAAGATTTGTCAAACGGCGCCAAAGATATTGACAAATCAAAAAACACTTTTCCTATGGATAATAGGTCCTAACTATAACTACCTACTGGCGACCGCCAGTAGGTAATATATATATATATATATATATATATACCTGCCATATCTTAGCCCTCACTTTCTGCTATTATCAAAGTTATGCAGTTTCAACACTCTGAGGTGTTACAGCATTATACTCAGGTCAGGGTGGATAATCTGAAGCTACCGCAGTCCATAGCTGAGTTAACAGGAAAGGTCACAGCACTCACTATGAAAGCCACAGAGCTTTAGCAGCATACTGAGGAGGTAGGAACGGCCTCTGCAAGGGCAATTAGAGATCATGATGGCTGACTCATGTTGGTCCAGTCCAAGATCAAAGATTTGTAAAACCGCCAACACCTCAACAACCTTAGGGTCTCAGGATCCCCGAAGGAACGAAAGGTGATGACCTCTGACAAGTTAGATTGGGATTGGAATAGCCAAATTCAATGTGCACATCACCTTCAACTTTATCATGATGTGACTAAAGCCAGTAAACCTCACCTCCGGCCAATACTGATTTATGTTGGTAATTTCTTATTAAGACAGGTGATCTATCTAAAGTCTGACCTTCAGCACTAATCCCTGTCAATTCAATGACTCTGTTCCTATGATTGGATCTTTGTAAGTTAATGATGGATCAGCATTGGAAGCTATGTCAGTTGATCAATCCATTGAGAACAGTGGGAAAACAAGTATTTATACAGGAACCTGCGATACTTAAGATCACTAAAGATGGCCAAATGCAGATTTGCTATACTAGATCTGAGGGGCGCATGCATCAAACCATTTTGCGATTGCAAACAGTGCGAATCACAAAAAACGGCCGCTTGCAATCGCAAAATGGCCTTTTCAGATGCATGTAATTTTTTTGCAATTTGCAATTAAGGAAATCGCAATTTTTTGCGATTCCCTTAATTGCGAATGCAGTTAGGGAATTGCAAATTGCTATTCCCTAAATGCGATGCATCAGTCATTCGCAAATTGCGTTTTCGCAATTTGGAATCGCAAATTATCATCAACTTCAAGTTGATGGTAATTTATAATTCCTTAGAAAAATGCAAAAAAATGCATTTTTCAAAGGGCAGTGTGGTGCATACACATGCTCTTAGGGCATGTGTGTGCACCACATGTGCATACTTACATGTTTTTGGGGGTGCATCAGGGTGGCCTTTTGGCCCCCATGCACCCTTGAAATTGCATGCACAAT
Source organism: Calotriton arnoldi (assembly GCA_963921515.1). NCBI lineage: Eukaryota > Metazoa > Chordata > Amphibia > Caudata > Salamandridae > Calotriton > Calotriton arnoldi. Next base: position 14,244 of record CAWUFW010026136.1, on the reverse strand, counting down.
TTGCGAGTACCTATTTGGTACTCACAAACTGCGAATGCAATCCCATTCATTCCTATGGGGCTGTAGGTCCATAGGAATAAATGGTAAGTCATTCCTTAATATTAAGGAATATGTAGGAATCGCAATTTTCATTGCAAAACCTACATGCATAGGTAAGTGCGACTCCTTAATAGGAATTCCTTAATAATCACTATTAAGGACTCGCAATTCCTAACTTTGATGCATGTGCCCCTTAGGCTCATATTTCTAAGATTGGTTTTTCTGCCTTCTTTTTTTGGCTCGGCAGGAGAAAAACAAGGGAACCCTACTCACAACGGAACCAGGGCGACTAAATATACCAAGAAAACAATGGTTCCTGTGGAATAGTAAGTATCTGTTTGCAAATATACTAATGCGCAATCGCGATAGAAGGGTTATAATGATGTCACAGATAAAGGGACCAAAAACACAAATGGGTTTTTGCAACACATGAATATGTATTATTCACACCATATAGAAACTTTGTACAAAAGAATTATATACATTCGTGCAAGGTGTCCCAAGTGTAATATGAACCTAACAGTTGAGTGACCAAGTGTGACAATATTTACAAGGTTTCACGTTTTTATCTTATCGAAAGCGACCACATCTAAAATTTTCACACTTTGTGCAGCAACTATATACAATAATAAGTGCTGGGTGACTGGTTCACTTTCATCAATGGTGTCGACGACGTTTCGACCCTTTTTAGAATGTAGGGCCTCATCAGGACCTATGATAGCAGGGACATCTGGGAAAAGAGCAAAAGGTGGTGTAAGGTAAATGGAAGAACCCGGTACCAGCCCAGTATTAGATCAAGTTAATCAGGGGCAAAGGATATCTGAATTGCAGGTCGCGCAGCTCCGGTGAAAAGTGCCAACCGTGGGTGAAATAAGAAGAAAAATACTCACAGGGAGACCCAGCCGGGTTCTAGTGGAGTATAAGGTAAAGAAAGACAGTGTAAGGATGAGAGGCTAGGGGGCTCCGTTGTCAATATTATCTAAATGGCAATGAGGGGCGACACTTACCCCTGTTGAGTGTGAGAGCCGGCGATCACGATATGGAGTGGAGGAAGGTCAGGATGATTAACGGAACTCTAGAGGGAAGAAGGAAACTATGGAAAGTGTGCTGGCAGAAATAACTAGCAACTGTGGAAAACGGATCAGAGAATTAAGAATCTTACCCGGGCGGGGTCACTGGATAGTGACGATTAATAGTGGCGGGCCTGGATGTGGTAGGGTGTCCGCTTAAAATAAAGGAAGGAATCCTGAAATAAAGTAATCCAACCATTAGCGACCACGGAGAGCCCTTCTATCTATGGGTGTGGGGCGCACTAAGGGGCCGGTCTCTTACCTCAAATCGAAGTTCCAAGAAGCACAAAGGATGCGTGCTAACAGCAGCCTGCAAGCGTCGGTCTGCTGACGGTCGGTAACGTGGGGCCGACGTGCACGCGGTTATAAATAGAGATGTCAGAAGCGATACCGGAGCCGTGCGCAGGCATCGGGGGGATTGCCGCGATACGGAGTGATCCGGTGATCGGTGATATACAGTAGAAAGAGAAAACAGATACGGCCGTGTGTTAGCCGAATAGAAGGAAAGCGCAATAGATCTGAATATAGACACGGTTGGCATGGAGTAAAGTATGCACGTGGAATGGAAATATGAGCAATGACACGTAGTGATCGGAGAACAGGGTGCACATTATTTTTCTCAATGGATACACACACAGGAAACTGAGTTGGTATGATTGCACGGGCATTCTCTGTGTTAAGGAATATTTACTATGTCTCAGCTTAAGTTAATGTGTTGGAATGTGGCCGTTCTTAACCACCCTCGGCTGGTCAAAGAGAAAATATCTACGTACAGGCCTCAGGTGTTGTGCATATCAGAGACCTACCTTGCGTATAAAGTCCAGTCTCTTTTGAGGCAGTTCAGCTACAGCGACATCATTTGTACCAGCCAATCGATCTCTATACATGGGGTCGCCATACTTAGTTCTAGACACCTTGATTTTAAAGTCCTTAACACAACCTCTGACCCTAAGGGCAGGTGGCGATTGCACAGAAAACTATTTCTTATAAGAAGTTTACAATTTTAACTGTATACGACCCAAGTATTGATGACCGTGGGCTATTTAATTGGCTGAATTTCGAACAATTAGAGGGGTTTGGGGATCTATAACTTGTTGGTGACTTTAATTGTATAATGAACTATGCGGCTGATACTACCAATTAAACTGTCCATCCTCAGATGGTCAAAACTAGAGCATCTATCCTCAAGATAGCTTGAGTACATGGTTTAGTTGATCTGTGGAGGACTCTATATCTTGTGAAACATGATTATCCTTTTTACTCCTTGCCTCATAAGCAGTATTCTAGACTTGATAGGGCTTTCATCGGGCAAAGATAAATTCATCTGGCCATTATCAAGGTTTTTCCGAAGATAACTTCAAGTCATAACCTGGTCCTGTTGAAATTAATGTTACCTAACACCGGAAAGAAGGGGCATTGTTTTATTTTCCCTCTAATTCTGTTCATTGAACTCATTTGTCTGGCTTGCTGAGGAAGTTAATAAATCTGAATTCTGGCTCAGCTTCACCTCATATCATCTGGGATGCAATGAACGCATACATACGGGGGGCTACACTGCAGTTTCTCCTTATTTTTTATTTATTTTAGAAGTTTATAGAGCGCGCAGCTACCTCCCACAGAGGTATCCCGGCACTGAGGCAGCTGATTCACACAGAGGCACAAAGAAAACCTAGGTACGGTTGAAAAGCCAGGTTATAAAAGCTCTTCTGAAGGCTGATTCTGGTGCCGTCATTCGAAGAGGAAAAGGCAAGGCGTTCCAGAGCTTTGCGGTTCTAGTCGCAAAAGCTCTGCCACCTACCCTGTCTTTATGAAAGCGAGGAGTTGTGAGTAATTTCAAGTGGTTTGATCTCAGGGTCCGGTCGTGTTGGTAACTTTGCAGTCTGAGTCTCAGATATGCTAGGCCTTGACCCCTAGTGGCTCTGTAAGCCAGGGTAAGTGCCTTAAATTCAATTCTCCTACTTAAGGGCAGCCAGTGAAGTCTCCGCAAATGGGGAGAGATAGAGTGGCAGAAAGGCACCTTACATATCAGTCTGGCCGCAGCGTTTTGAACCACTTGTAGTCTGCGGATCAGATATGCGGGCAGTCTAAGTAGAGACTGTTAGCGTAGTCCAGGCGAGATGTGACCAGAGCATGGACTACTGCAGTCCAGCGGGAGGAAGTGGAGGGATTTCCTCAAGGCTTGCAATTTCCAGAAGCAAGAGGAGGAGACTTGGTGAATCTGGGTCCTGCAGGAAAGTGCATTGTCGAATTTGAACCCCAGGTTCCTCACTGAGTCCACTCGCTCCGGTGAGGGATTCAATTCCTGTGGCCACCAAAGTTTAGAAGGTGGTGGGACCGGTTGATTGAAAAAGAGCACCTCAGTTTTCTCAGAATTCAACTTTAGGCAATTTTGGGTCATCCAAGCCGAGATGTTACACAGGCACCATCTAAAGTTGGCAAAAGCAACCTCCGATTGTTCTTTAAAAGAGATCATCAGCTGGGTGTCATCTATGTAGGAGATCACTTTCACCCTGAGAGTCTCAACCAAGGTTGCAAGTGGGGAGACATATACATTAAAGAGGAGAGGGCTCAATGCCGATCCCTGGGGGACCCCACATACAAGGGGCATCTGGGAGGAGACAAAGGGGCTCAAGAAAACTTGTTGTGAACGGTTCTCCAAGAAGGACCGGAGCGAGGACAGAGCTGTGCCCCGAACTCCTGGTTGTTTAAGTCTTTCCAGTAGAATTGGATGGGCCACGGTATCGAAAGCAGCAGACAGGTCAAGCAGCGCTAGCATTGCTGCGTTGCCCTGGTCTGTGGTCTCGCGAACGCTCTCTGCAACTTCCAGGAGGGTGGTCTCCGTGCTGTATCCAGCTCTGAAGCCGGATTGGGAGTCGTGGAATCGATTGTTCGATTCCAGAAATTCAGAGAGTTGACTCTGAACTACTTGCTCGAGGATTTTGGCTGGTGCCGGCAGAAGAGAGATAGGTCTAAAGTTTTTATAATCTGCAGGGTCGTCATCCAGCTTCTTGACAATAGACAGTAGGGAAGCTTGTTTCCACACTGCTGGGTAAATGCCTGAACTCAGAGAAGAATTCCAAATCTGGTTCAAGGGGGCATTAAGACAAGGGGCCAGAAGTTTAAAAAATTGAGCCGGGCAGGTATCGCTCAGAGAACCAGATTTACATTCATACAGTTTCTTGAGGGACACATCAAGAGGCAGTGGGCGGAATTCGGACCACGTCTCAAGGCAGTCAGGGATAGCATTTTGCTCAAGCAGAGACATGTTGGATGGAAAAGTGGAATAGATAGATTGGATCTTATCTTGAAAAAGGTTTGACAGAACAGCAAAGAGGGAAGGGGAGGGAATCATGGTACTATCAAGAGCCGCAGGTTTGGTGAAACATTGAACAATTTTGAATGATGCTTTAGCTGCATTGTCGGCCAGTTTTATCTTGTGTGTAAAGTAGTCTCGCATAGTTTTTCGCTTAAGTCTTTGGAACTTTTTTAGTGCTGTTCTGTAGGAACACTTGGCCGCAGGCTCGTATGGGTGTCTCCAGGCACGCTCCAGTTTTTTATAACCACTTTTCTCAGCCCCTAGTTCCGAAGTAAACCGAGGGGCTGACGGTCTAATCCTGGAGGAGGTCACAGATCTAGTAGGGGCCACCTTATCTAAGTCATTGACAACCCAGCTATTGAAGCTTGCTATGTCTTCATTAGAGTTTCCCGACAGCTGGAGGGGAGCATTTTGCAGCATAGGTGTCATAGTATCAATGGTAACCTTACTCCAAGATCTCCTTTCCTCTGGAAATAACTTGGACCTGATGCTGTGGTATGCCAGTTTAAAATTGAAAGGTATCAATAGATGGTCCGTCCAAGTCAGTGGTAGAGGGGCCTCTACTATAAGGTTGGGGGCGTTGGAAAAAATGAGGTCCTGCATGTGACCGGCCGCATGATTGAGGGCAGTGACTCTCTGCATCAAGTTAAGACCGTCCAAGGTTTTGGCCAGCTGGATAGCTTTAGTACATTTTTCACTATCCATGTGTACATTAAAGTTGCCTAGGACAGTGCGACAGTGCTATGTCGCAAAAATCTGTTAAATGACAGACAGGAGTGTTACGGGGTCTATATCCTGGAATCCCGGCCACCGATAGGGAGGACGAGGCCTTGACACAGAAAGACATAGCCTCCATGATCCTTATTTTTTCTATCCTTCTGCAGGAGATTTCCTAGCCCTCACTCAAGATGATAGCCACCCCACCTCCTATCTTGTTGCGTTCCCTATTGGCACAAGTCATCCGGAATCCTGTCGGTATAGCCAGCATCAGGTCTGGATTAGAGCTCTCCTTGTGCCAAGTTTCGGTGAGAAACATTAGGTCCCATGAGCTAGATTCTAGGGAGAGCCAAATGTCATCTGCATATTTGGGGAGGGATCTGCAGTTAATCAGACAGGCCCGGATGGAGGTGCCCACTACCTGGGCATGCATCGCGGGGGGGATTATTAGAGGATGTATAATCCTTAGACTTCCCATGTCCTGCCACTAGTAGAAAAGGACAGGAGCTGCAATCAGCCTGGAGTATGCCCCTCTCGGGGTCTAACTGTCATTTATTTTCACAGGCCTTTTTATTCATCATAAGTAATTGCTCTCTGGACCAAGCAATACGGTTATCCGAGGAGAAACAGGCAGTCTGGCTGGCGCTGGCCACGGTCTGGACGCGGACAGGCGCAGACGGGCTTGACTTTGGCATGCCTTCAGCATGCCAGCTGTGCGCCCGCAGCAAGCGTCTGCTGCACGGCCATGCCGCAGCCCCGTTTTAAAAAAGTCACCCATGAGTGAGAAGCTAGAGCGCTGCCTCACCTATTGCGCTGCTTCTGGTAGCTCATGGTGACTTCCTGGCATGGAGGAACCAACTCTGAGTATGGCGGCTATGGCAGTTACCCCTCCCGATGCCTCGCAGAGTGCAAGGTGAGTCTAGCAGCTATAGTAACTGGACAGAACACAAGTGCAAGTACAAAGTGCAAATTCATATTCAGTTTCAATAAAAGAACAGTTGCTTTCTACAAATTCACAGGTTAAAAGTTTAAGAATGTTAAAATATGATCATGCTAATCGGCAGCCTCCTTGATTTAAATAAGTCATAGAATGATGTGGCATCTATGCTGCACCTATGAATAAAGGAGCTAGGGTATCAGCATGACCAAGCAGTCTCAGATAAAAACCATGCGTAGCTATCCATATACCTAGAGTTAGTTAAATGTTGCTGTATATTGGAATGGGGGTTCAGAGATAAGGTGGCAAAAAACTAGACATAGTGACGGCCTACAGGTATCATGTAGAACAGAGATATGCGTATCAACCAAAGTCTGGGGAAATTTGCATATGAACCTACAAGCCATTGACATTCAACTTCTAGACAACTCTATCCTGAGAATAATAAACATCTACCCTCAACAGAAGAAGATTGCAGGTTTTAACAGTCTTCTAAAGGGCATCAAGGAGGCACTAGATTTTTCCTCTAAATTGGAGGTTGTACCCCTAATCTGTTGCGATAAATCTGGAAATAATGATGAAGGTATAGCCAAACTGAAAACAGAATGTGGTATTCCATCAATCCGATATAGCTTCCAAAAAATAGATGCTAAAGGAAAACGACTAGCCCTATTCTGCTTGGTTGAAGGTCTCATCTCAGCACACAGCTCCTACAAAAATGAAGATCCAACCATATTTTTACACCCACCTATAATGCCTGTGGTTTTCAATCTGTAATAGATTATATCCTGATCAGGATTACTGATTTGGCATAAGTTTGAAAATATGAAGTTAAATTGGAATTGAAAAGTGATCAAAATCCCCTGGCGCTGGAGGTAATAAATCACGTTGCTACTGAGCTGAGAGATATACAGAATTTAACTACAACTGCTGCTAGCTTGGAGGGCAAGTAGAAATTTAATGCAATGTAATCTTGCATCCAAAATTGAAGACTGGAAACAAGACCTTTTTTCGGGGCAGGGTCTCCAGATACAGATAGTGAATGGAGCAAGCGGGGAGACCATATTATCGCTCTACAATCTCATGCTTAACTCAATAACCCCCATTTTTCTTAAGATCCTGCACTTTCAAAAAATCTTACACTATCAAAATAACTCTGAGAAGATGGGATGGTTAGATGAAGAATGCAAAGTATTGGAATTAGAACTACAAGGTGTGCTCCAAAAGGAATCCACCAAACAGGTCATAAGGGTGGCAAGACTCAGCTACAAGTCACTGATCAAGAAAAAGAAAGCAGAGTTTGGTTGAATTTGGAAAGATTTGCCACAGAGAAAGATGCACAGGCCTTTCGAAGGAAGATTGAAAAGGCTTGGAGTAATGAAAAACACCTGGAAGCCAACATCACTGAGGCTGCATGTGTAAAGCATTTTAACACCATTTTTAATGCGATGGTTGGTGCATGGTAAGAGTCATTCCTCCTCAGCGTTGCTTCCAGAACCAGTAGCAATGTGCCTAGTTCCAGCCACCTGGAAGTGTTCACGATAGACAAAATAACTGAAGCTATGAAAAACCTTCATAAAGGAAAGGCTCCAGTCCCCAACATGATCCCCCCACTGGAAATCATCCTTGCAGACCTAGCTTGGTGGGCTGAAAACCGCAATGTAGTTTTTAGAGCAATTGTAGTATCTCAATGCTGCCCTAATTCATGGTTAAATAGCATTATTGTCCCACTATATAGAAAAGGTCCAAAAATTGCCTGAAGACCTATAGATAAGTCCAGTTGACATTGACTGTATATTTTGTTCCAAACTGGTATTGATGGTCTCGGATGAGTGGGTCAGTCAACAGTTTTAAGATTCCAGCTTCACTATACGCGGATGATTCTATTCTCAGAGTAAAAACTCCTAAAGCCCTGCAGGCCCAGCTCCTAATGATGGAAACTTATTGAAAGACAAATAAATTGGTTCTCAATACCATTAAAACCAAGATAATGACCTTAAGGATCAAGCACTCAAGGATGTTTTCATTCTTCATAAACCGAGAGAAACTTGAGGAAGTGGCATCTTTCAAATATTTTGGTGTCACAATTACCAAAACACTAAAATAGCCAACTTATATTCAAACAAATGCAATACTGTGGATGGTGTACATGCACAATCATAGGTTTTCCACCTCCATCGAAAATGTCTTCCAAGCATAAGTGGGAAGCCAGATTTCCTGTGGAGCAGAGTTTTAGGGTCTCAACAGGTCAAGAGAGTGTGTAGGATGTTGCGAGAGGAAGTTTTGGAAAACACTACTTAAGTTACCAGCAAGTTTCCCATCTGCTGTACTGGAGGTGGATGATGGTTCCTCCTCAATTGAGTCCAAATCTCTGTCAAATAGCCCCCATTAAATATGGACTGAACAGGCTGAGTTGAAGAACTGGCCCCCTTGTTGATGAGGCCAGAAAAGAAAATTTTTCTATGCAGCCTAACTCAGACTCGATGTGATCAATTGACTAAAGGAAGCAGAGAGGCTGGGCATATCACCATCTTCAAGATTAAACCTGCTACCATGCGAGAGGCAAAATACAATGATAAATAAACAATCACTGACCTTAAAGCTCCAGTAAGCAGCAGCTGCCCTTGACAATTTAAAAACGAGTTTCCATATTGACCTACTCAATCCATCCCTGCATGCTCAACTATACCATGTCCTGCCATCAAACCACAGACAAAGAAGACTTTTCACCTTAACTAGGGGTGGTGTCTGCTTCTAAATACAATTAGGAACAGACGCAGCCCAGAAGTATCAGACAAATCCTTTGAGGTGGGAAAGAGGATATGGAACACTTTATGTTGGATTGCAGCCATTATGGCAAGGTTAGGTCAAACACAATAGCGAAGATCCAACGTAAAGAGCAACCTGGAAATAGAGCAGACACATTTTCTTTTTACTAAGTGATCTTATGGGTTCTGCGATCAGGGCAACAGGCCTATATCTGAGGCTCAGTTGGGACATTCATACAAAACATCAGAACGCTGAATGAGAACTCTTTCTGCATCTATCCTGTCTATTATAGCGCTGTGAATTGCCCCGGCTGTTACTCCAGACTTATTGTTTTATGTCTTGGACCTCCTGGGCCTGTCATATTTGGCCTCGATTTTAGAACATACAGCTCTTTAGCCTTGCTTTTAACTTACTTTAACTATTATGCTTTGTTCCAATTGTTTGTGTAAAAGACAGCTATGTTTTGTATAATAGGTAGAGAGCACTCTAATAAACAAACAAATCAGCTTGGAAGAGAAACAACTTTAGAAATATGTTAGATTCATTTAAAGCAGTTGGGGCTCAGGCAGCACTGGTTCAGCAATCTAAGTTCAAAGTTCTTTATAATGGTCGTTTTCAGTTTTTCTCCTTAATTGAGCTGGCACAAAACTCTTCAAAGTTTTGCTAAAGGTGGCCAGATAGCCAAAATCCAAAACTTGGGGCCTCATTTACAAGAACTGACGCATTGTTGCGTCAGAGATATTTGCACTGCAATGTGTAATTCTTTAACGACATCAATGTGTCATATGTTCGAGATGGCGCGCCATGGCGTAGGTCACAAGGTGTGTAAAAAAAATTGACGCTTCCGTGGGACGACTGCTTAGTGAAAATGGACGCATGTGCAGGCAAAGTGATGTAGGGCAGGTTTGCTGTACGTAAAGCAACGCAAACCAATTTTGCACCACTTTTGAGTGTGTCAAGCTTCAAAAATACAATAAAAATGATGCTTTTAAAGAAAAAAAATACACCTCACAGAAGGCAGACATGGAGAAGGGAGCAGCGAACAGCAGCCAGGGAAGCAACCCCAGCATCAGCCAGGGTGTCCAGAAAGAATCCCAGGGGAAGAGGAAGAGGAAGTGTAACTTCAGTGAGGAGGAGAATGACATCTTGATCACAGAAGTGACAAAGCACAAGTTTCAGCTCTTTGTCACGTCCAAAATGCCATTAGAGAAGAAAGAGGCCATTTGGCAGTCCATAGTGGCAAAGATCAACAGTGTTGCACAAGCTAAGAGGACAGTGACCAATTGCAAGAGGCGCTGGCATGATTATAAGCACAGCACAGGACAAAGGAGAAACAGGCGAATAACCTGAAGGCAGCCATGCAGATTGGAGGAGGAGAACCTGTGAACCAGGAGGAGCAGCACCCCTTTTAGGAGCGGGTGGCAGCTGTCATCCCAGGGGAGTTGGTGGCAGGAGTTCCTGAACTGGACAGTGCTGGCTGCAAGGACCAGCAACACCTACAGGGTAAGTGGCAACAAGGGGTAATATACGAAAAAATGGCATGGTGTGCAGCGCACCAAGCTATGTCCCTGCGTTCGTGTCGCTGTGTGCAAGGGAAAGGGTAGGAATCTTTCTCATGTACAGTTAAACATCACATAAATGTAAGTCACACTGCCTAGTAACATGTTACACAGCTCAGTCCAGCTCCGTCAAATTGTCCATTCCATCTGTGATGTGCAGCACAAGGTCAGGTTCAGCTTTGTATACTGGGACTTTTAGTGGCATGTATAATATGAGTCAGCAAAATTACAACTCCAACAATACAAAGAAAAAACATGGACTGGAACAACATATCATGCATGGATACTTGAACCCTGGCCAACCTGACTGTGACAATGTAGGCCACCTTGCAGCATGAGGCTAGTGTGTCCTGCTTGGGCCCATGCACCTAAATATGGACTGTAAAGCAATGAAATGGAATGGGCTTGTCAGCGGATAAACTCCTCACCTGAGAGGGGGCTCAGGTGTGAGGCATGTGAAGTATCAACACGTAGGAGCATATGAAGAGTCATGTGTATACTCAGTAGCATGAAACTAAATTGCACGCAGCTGTCCCAATGTGTGGGGTGAGAGCACACAAGTTCTGCATGCCATTGTAGGGACCACCCAAACTTCTGTCATCTACAAATTCATACTGGGGGTGGGGATGAGTGTAAGTGATACACACCAGAGGACCATGTGTGTTGAAATAAAACATGGTGTGTGAGCCTGGTGGGCCCCTGGTAGTGCAGTGCGTTGTAGGTGTAGCTGAGCACATAGACCTGGCACTGTGTCTGAATGGGGAGACATTGCACAGCAAGGAGCTGAGAAGTGACATGTAAACTGCAAGGTAGCCTGACCAATACACATGCACTGCTATGTCCGACAGCGTCACACTTGTGTCGCAGCTGGGAAGGGATGACAGAGAAGAGCCCACTGGTGTACTACAGCCTACATGCGATGCTGAGTTGGGTGAAAGTTAAGCACGTGGCAGGAGGGAGTCCAAAAAAAAAGTTGGAGGATGTGAAACAGGGATCTGTGAAATGACAGGATGAACTCGATTGCCACCATAAAGGGTGGGATTCAGGGATGGTTGGAAGGTGAGGTGTATGGGCCTAGTAGTGTGAGAAACCTGGGTAGGTATATATCACCAATTCCAGTTCTACTACCATGTGGGGTACATCTTGAGCCATAGCCCTCAAATACAGGCTGCCATGTAAGTCAATTGGATATGTTCATGCATATTGCTGGTGTTGGAGTCACAGGAGTGTCAATGTATGAACTGGGTTCCATCAGTGTGTAACAGTAAGTTGAGTTACTGGGCCTAAATGAGGGTTGCAAGAGAAGTCATGTACATGTAGAAGTAAGCAGGCCTGAGTCAAACAATGTGTGAGACTGCAGATAACCAACTCTGGCAATGATGGAAAGGGTTGAGCGTCAGTGCTAGCAATCAACCTAGTTTGACAGTGCCCATCCCTTCAGAGTCAGTACAAAGTGCCCACTGTCCACAACTATAAAGCCAACTTTATGTGCAATGAAATCACATGAATATACACGAATAAGAAACCCATGGTGAGTACATACCCTCACACATACCTGTAGTGTGGCAAGGCTGTTAGCTGTGTAGCAGTGTGTGGATGTGTGGGAAAAATGAACCTTTGGCCACATGAATGCACATTGCGCATGTAAGATAGCACAACAAGTCAGAGTGCTGTGGTGTACTGTGTGAAAGGCAGACTGCTGGATCAAATCAAATACATAACCAAACTCACATCACCTTCCCAGGAGCTGGCCACAAAGAATGCATGTACCCTGGGGTCCTGGTGCAACGTGCACAGTAGTGGTGTTAATTCATGAAACCACAATCAGTATAGCCATCATGTAAACGTTAGGTAATCACCAAGGCAGATGTGGACCTTACCTCCACTTACCCTCTTAGGCATGGCAGCCCAGCGAGTTGTGTAACTGTGTTGCAATGTGTGTCATGACACGAAAAGTCATCCTTTTCACACACTGATCATATGAACAATGCAAAGATACAGCCATCTGAAAGGCAACAATATTGTAACTTGGCCTCAATGACTATGAGTAACATATGTCCCACACATCAATGTTGAACTGAAAGTGAATGAGAATAAAGTCTGTATGTCAGATAACCAGCCAGCCAGATAACTCACATCAGAATCTAACATAGCTCACCATTAACATATCTCTATTTCATTGCAGAGGGAGATATAACACCTCCTGACTAGTTGCCTGTATCGGATGAAGAACCTGCTGAATGTCAGACTGCCAACCCTGGACCAAGACGCCTTACAACAAATCCTGGCTTCCTTTGATTCATCATCTCCAGTTGTGGGAAGGCCCGACAGCATCGCAGGGTCTCAAGAGGATCCTCTTACCACCAGCCAAGCTCCATCTGCCTGCCGAAGCCCAGACCTGAACTTTGAGGACCCCCAAGTTGACTTCCAATGGTGTGCTGTAGGAGTCAAGCTGCAGCTGGGGGGTGGAGACCATGGCGGGCAAGCTAGAGGGAGTCCTTAGGTGCCTCAGTCCCAATAAGGACACATCTGGGGAAATAGCAACTACCCTCCGATCCATAGATTGTATCAGTCCCTGGCTGACATCACTGGTGTCATGAGGCAGAGGCATGAACAAATACCCTGCCAAAGTAGCACCAGTGAGGTTGCCATCCAGTTTGGGGCGATACACACCATCCTTGAATCTATGGAGTGGAAGCGGGGGCTCCTACATTGCAACAAGAGGTGCCTTACACTGTGATGTTGTTCCTGTGCTGGCAAGCCATCAGGCCCTTCTTAGCTTTGTGCTGCCTTCCTTGTTGCCACAGACAAATCTGCTGGGGACAGGGCATCCACATCTTCTGCCACTGATGCCTGTGTACCTCAGTCACCTCCTGCACCAACAACACCTACCTCAGGGGAGGCACCACACACAGAGGATAAAGATGTGGATTCCTACATTTTGTACTGAAGAACTGGTCAGTAACATTTCTCTGTGCCACTTGGCCAGTTTCTCATTGGACCTGTGTTTATGATCATGCCAGTGCACTTGTCAACTTGTACTGTCCCCTATTTGCTTAGCCACCTGTTGAACATGCCCATTTGTTGACTGTCAATGTGGCCTACTTTCCCCAATGGCAATTTGGACCTCCTCCTTGCTGGAACACTCCTCTCCTCAACATGTCACATGACATGTATCCCCCCTGGTCTCTGTCTGGACATCCTATGGCTCTCAAACAATGTTGGGGCTGTAGCTGAAAGGACTGTCACTTGCTCATTTCTCCTTGCAACACTTGTAAATAAAAGGACAAACATGAACCTGTATGTTATATGTCTGTTGCAGATAGGGCGAACTAGACCATGGTGGATGGGTACACACAAAATTCAATTCTCAGCAATAGGCCTGAGCGGCATTCTGCTGCACGGAACTCCGCAAGTGGCTAAAAAACTACACTGCGCTATGCTGAGTTCTGCGTGTGGGGGGAGTTTGGCAGGAACCCATTTGTGTTTAGTAAACAACAACGGGGACAATGAGGGCTTGATAAAGGTCCGCCGTACTTGCCCTGGGTAGAACTAGAAGACAAAAGAGGTACGGTGTTCCTGGGTGGCAAGTTGGCCACCTGGTTAGTACTCAGAGTGGTGGGGAGGTGGGAAATACCTCCTTTCGGAACTAGGACCCTCACACACCAAGCAAGCTAGGTGTCAGGCTTCATCATATGGGTCTGCTCCTCGTCGAGCCGGCGCTGCAATGCTCGACGGGCACCCATAAAGGGGCTCTTTATCGGAGATCTTTTGTTCCTTGCCGTATAGGTGCCGTGGGTGTGAGGGGCCTGGTAAGATGTAGATGTGGTGTGTGGG
>CAWUFW010026135.1:0-36567 GCA_963921515.1 Calotriton arnoldi | reverse complement strand
GCTGGTGTTTCAGGGTTTAGGGCAGTGCAGTGGTGTTCGGGCAGTGTAGGGGGTCGTGCTGGGGGTGGTGTTTCAGGGTTTAGGGCAGTGCAGTGGTGTTCGGGCAGTGTAGGGGGTCGTGCTGGGGGTGGTGTTTCAGGGTTTAGGGCAGTGCAGTGGTGTTCGGGCAGTGTAGGGGGTCGTGCTGGGTGTGGTGTTTCAGGGTTTAGGGCAGTGCAGTGGTGTTCGGGCAGTGTAGGGGGTCGTGCTGGGGGTGGTGTTTCAGGGTTTAGGGCAGTGCAGTGGTGTTCGGGCAGTGTAGGGGGTCGTGCTGGGGGTGGTGTTTCAGGGTTTAGGGCAGTGCAGTGGTGTTCGGGCAGTGTAGGGGGTCGTGCTGGGGGTGGTGTTTCAGGGTTTAGGGCAGTGCAGTGGTGTTCGGGCAGTGTAGGGGGTCTTGCTGGGGGTGGTGTTTCAGGGTTTAGGGCAGTGCAGTGGTGTTCGGGCAGTGTAGGGGGTCGTGCTGGGGCTGGTGTTTCAGGGTTTAGGGCAGTGCAGTGGTGTTCGGGCAGTGTAGGGGGTCGTGCTGGGGCTGGTGTTTCAGGGTTTAGGGCAGTGCAGTGGTGTTCGGGCAGTGTAGGGGGTCGTGCTGGGGCTGGTGTTTCAGGGTTTAGGGCAGTGCAGTGGTGTTCGGGCAGTGTAGGGGGTCGTGCTGGGGGTGGTGTTTCAGGGTTTAGGGCAGTGCAGTGGTGTTCAGGCAGTGTAGGGGGTCGTGCTGGGGCTGGTGTTTCAGGGTTTAGGGCAGTGCAGTGGTGTTCGGGCAGAGTAGGGGGTCGTGCTGGGGGTGGTGTTTCAGGGTTTAGGGCAGTGCAGTGGTGTTCGGGCAGTGTAGGGGGTCGTGCTGGGGCTGGTGTTTCAGGGTTTAGGGCAGTGCAGTGGTGTTCAGGCAGTGTAGGGGGTCGTGCTGGGGCTGGTGTTTCAGGGTTTAGGGCAGTGCAGTGGTGTTCGGGCAGTGTAGTGGGTCATGCAGGGGTGGTGTTTCAGGGTTTAGGGCAGTGCAGTGGTGTTCGGGCAGTGTAGGGGGTCTTGCTGGGAGTGGTGTTTCAGGGTTTAGGGCAGTGCAGTGGTTTCGGGCAGTGTAGGGGGTCTTGCTGGGGCTGGTGTTTCAGGGTTTAGGGCAGTGCAGTGGTGTTCGGGCAGTGTAGGGGGTCTTGCTGGGGCTGGTGTTTCAGGGTTTAGGGCAGTGCAGTGGTGTTCGGGCAGTGTAGGGGGTCGTGCTGGGGCTGGTGTTTCAGGGTTTAGGGCAGTGCAGTGGTGTTCGGGCAGTGTAGGGGGTCATGCTGGGGCTGGTGTTTCAGGGTTTAGGGCAGTGCAGTGGTGTTCGTGCAGTGTAGGGGGTCTTGCTGGGGCTGGTGTTTCAGGGTTTAGGTGCAGTGCAGTGGTGTTCGGGCAGTGTAGGGGGTCATGCTGGGGCTGGTGTTTCAGGGTTTAGGGCAGTGCAGTGGTGTTCGAGCAGTGTAGGGGGTCGTGCTGGGGCTGGTGTTTCAGGGTTTAGGGCAGTGCAGTGGTGTTCGGGCAGTGTAGGGGGTCGTGCTGGGGCTGATGTTTCAGGGTTTAGGGAAGTGCAGTGGTGTTCGGGCAGTGTAGGGGGTCGTGCGGGGCTGGTGTTTCAGGGTTTAGGGCAGTGCAGTTGTGTTCGGGCAGTGTAGGGGGTCGTGCTGGGGCTGATGTTTCAGGGTTTAGGGCAGTGCAGTGGTGTTCGGGCAGTGTAGGGGGTCATGCTGGGGCTGGTGTTTCAGGGTTTAGGGCAGTGCAGTGGTGTTCTGGCAGTGTGACGGGGTCATGCTGGGGTAGTGTTTCAGGGTTTAGGGCAGTGCAGTGGTGTTCGGGCAGTGTAGGGGGTCCTGCTGGGGGTGGTGTTTCAGGGTTTAGGGCAGTGCAGTGGTGTTCGGGCAGTGTAGGGGGTCGTGCAGGGGCTGGTGTTTCAGGGTTTAGGGCAGTGCAGTGGTGTTCGGGCAGTGTAGGGGTCATGCTGGGGGTGGTGTTTCAGGGTTTAGGGCAGTGCAGTGGTGTTCGGGCAGTGTAGGGGGTCGAGCTGGGGGTGGTGTTTTAGGGTTTAGGGCAGTGCAGTGATGTTCGGGCAGTGTAGGGGGTCGTGCAGGGGGTGGTGTTTTAGGGTTTATGGCAGTGCAGTGGTGTTCGGGCAGTGAAGGGGGTCGTGCAGGGGGTGGTGTTTCAGGGTTTAGGGCAGTGCAGTGGTGTTTGGGCAGTGTAGGGGGTCGTGTGGGGGCTGGTGTTTCAGGGTTTAGGGCAGTGCATTGGTGTTCGGGCAGTGTAGGGGGTTGTGCGGGGGCTGGTGTTTCAGGGTTTAGTGCAGTGCAGTGGTGTTCGGGCAGTGTAGGGGGTCGTGCGGGGGCTGGTGTTTCAGGGTTTAGGGCAGTGCAGTGGTGTTCAGGCAGTGCAGGGGGTCGTGCTGGGGGCTGGTGTTTCAGGGTTTAGGGCAGTGCAGTTGTGTTCGGGCAGTGTAGGGGGTCGTGCTGGGGGTGGTGTTTCAGGGTTTAGGGCAGTGCAGTGGTGTCCGGGCAGTGTAGGGGGTCGTGCTGGGGACTCGTGTTTCAGGGTTTAGTGCAGTGCAGTGGTGTTCGGGCAGTGTAGGGGGTCGTGCTGGGGCTGGTGTTTCAGGGTTTAGGGCAGTGCAGTGGTTGTTCGGGCAGTGTAGGGGGTCGTGCTGGGGCTGGTGTTTCAGGGTTTAGTGCAGTGCAGTGGTGTTCGGGCAGTGTAGGGGTCGTGCTGGGGCTGGTGTTTCAGGGTTTTGGGCAGTGCAGTGGTGTTCGGGCAGAGTAGGGGGTCGTGCTGGGGGTGGTGTTTCAGGGTTTAGGGCAGTGCAGTGCAGTGGTGTTCAGGCAGTGTAGGGGGTCGTGCTGGGGCTGGTGTTTCAGGGTTTAGGGCAGTGCAGTGGTGTTCAGGCAGAGTAGGGGGTCGTGCTGGTGGTGGTGTTTCAGGGTTTAGGGCAGTGCAGTGGTGTTCGGGCAGTGTAGGGGTCGTGCTGGGGCTGGTGTTTCCGGGCTTAGGGCAGTGCAGTGGTGTTCGGGCAGTGTAGGGGGTCGTGCTGGGGGTGGTGTTTCAGGCTTTAGGGCAGGGCAGTGGTGTTCGGGCAGTGTATTGGGTCATGCAGGGGTGGTGTTTCAGGGTTTAGGGCAGGGCAGTGGTGTTCGGGCAGTGTAGGGAGTCTTGCTGGGAGTGGTGTTTCAGGGTTTAGGGCAGTGGTGTTCGGGCAGTGTAGGTGGTCTTGCTGGGGCTGGTGTTTCAGGGTTTAGGGCAGTGCAGTGGTGTTCGGGCAGTGTAGGGGTCTTGCTGGGGCTGGTGTTTCAGGGTTTAGGGCAGTGCAGTGGTGTTCGGGCAGTGTAGGGGGTCGTGCTGGGGCTGGTGGTTCAGGGTTTAGTGCAGTGCAGTGGTGTTCGGGCAGTGTAGGGGGTCATGCGGGGGCTGGTGTTTCAGGGTATAGGGCAGTGCATTGGTGTTCGGGCAGTGTAGGGGGTCGTGCGGGGGCTGGTGTTTCAGGGTATAGGGCAGTGCATTGGTGTTCGGGCAGTGTAGGGGGTCATGCGGGGGCTGGTGTTTCAGGGTTTGGTGCAGTGCAGTGGTGTTCGGGCAGTGTAGGGGGTCATGCGGGGGCTGGTGTTTCAGGGTTTAGGTGCAGTGCAGTGGTGTTCGGGCAGTGTAGGGGGTCGTGCGGGGGCTGGTGTTTCAGGGTTTAGGGCAGTGCAGTGGTGTTCGGGCAGTGCAGGGGGTCGTGCTGGGGCTGATGTTTCAGGGTTTAGGGCAGTGCAGTGGTGTTCGGGCAGTGTAGGGGGTCGTGCTGGGGCTGGTGTTTCAGGGTTTAGGGCAGTGCAGTGGTGTTCGGGCAGTGTAGGGGGTCGTGCTGGGGCTGGTGTTTCAGGGTTTAGGGCAGTGCAGTGGTGTTCGGGCAGTGTAGGGGGTCATGCTGGGGCTGGTGTTTCAGGGTTTAGGGCAGTGCAGTGGTGTTCGGGCAGTGTAGGGGGTCATGCTGGGGGTGGTGTTTCAGGGTTTAGGGCAGTGCAGTGGTGTTCGGGCAGTGTAGGGGGTCGTGCTGGGGGTGGTGTTTTAGGGTTTAGGGCAGTGCAGTGGTGTTCGGGCAGTGTAGGGGGTCGTGCTGGGGCTGGTGTTTCAGGGTTTAGGGCAGTGCAGTGGTGTTCGGGCAGTGTAGGGGGTCATGCTGGGGGTGGTGTTTCAGGGTTTAGGGCAGTGCAGTGGTGTTCGGGCAGTGTAGGGGGTCGAGCTGGGGGTGGTGTTTTAGGGTTTAGGGCAGTGCAGTGGTGTTCGGGCAGTGAAGGGGGTCGTGCAGGGGGTGGTGTTTCAGGGTTTAGGGCAGTGCAGTGGTGTTCGGGCAGTGTAGGGGGTCGTGCAGGGGCTGGTGTTTCAGGGTTTAGGGCAGTGCAGTGGTGTTCGGGCAGTGTAGGGGGTCGTGCTGGGGCTGGTGTTTCAGGGTTTAGGGCAGTGCAGTGGTGTTCGGGCAGTGTAGGGGGTCGTGCTGGGGGTGGTGTTTCAGGGTTTAGGGCAGTGCAGTGGTGTTCGGGCAGTGTAGGGGGTCGTGCTGGGGCTGGTGTTTCAGGGTTTAGGGCAGTGCAGTGGTGTTCGGGCAGAGTAGGGGGTCGTGCTGGTGGTGGTGTTTCAGGGTTTAGGGCAGTGCAGTGGTGTTCGGGCAGTGTAGGGGGTCGTGCTGGGGCTGGTGTTTCAGGGCTTAGGGCAGTGCAGTGGTGTTCGGGCAGTGTAGGGGGTCGTGCTGGGGGTGGTGTTTCAGGGTTTAGGGCAGTGCAGTGGTGTTCGGGCAGTATATGGGGTCATGCAGGGGGTGGTGTTTCAGGGTTTAGGGCAGGGCAGTGGTGTTCGGGCAGTGTAGGGAGTCTTGCTGGGAGTGGTGTTTCAGGGTTTAGGGCAGTGCAGTGGTGTTCGGACAGTGTAGGTGGTCTTGCTGGGGCTGGTGTTTCAGGGTTTAGGGCAGTGCAGTGGTGTTCGGGCAGTGTAGGGGGTCTTGCTGGGGCTGGTGTTTCAGGGTTTAGGGCAGTGCAGTGGTGTTCGGGCAGTGTAGGGGGTCGTGCTGGGGCTGGTGGTTCAGGGTTTAGGGCAGTGCAGTGGTGTTCGGGCAGTGTAGGGGGTCATGCGGGGGCTGGTGTTTCAGGGTTTAGGGCAGTGCATTGGTGTTCGGGCAGTGTAGGGGGTCGTGCGGGGGCTGGTGTTTCAGGGTTTAGGGCAGTGCAGTGGTGTTCGGGCAGTGTAGGGGGTCGTGCTGGGGCTGGTGTTTCAGGGTTTAGGGCAGTGCAGTGGTGTTCGGGCAGTGTAGGGGGTCATGCTGGGGCTGGTGTTTCAGGGTTTAGGTGCAGTGCAGTGGTGTTCGGGCAGTGTAGGGGGTCGTGCGGGGGCTGGTGTTTCAGGGTTTAGGGCAGTGCAGTGGTGTTCGGGCAGTGCAGGGGGTCGTGCTGGGGCTGGTGTTTCAGGGTTTAGGGAAGTGCAGTGGTGTTCGGGCAGTGTAGGGGGTCGTGCGGGGCTGGTGTTTCAGGGTTTAGGGCAGTGCAGTGGTGTTCGGGCAGTGTAGGGGGTCGTGCTGGGGCTGGTGTTTCAGGGTTTAGGGCAGTGCAGTGGTGTTCGGGCAGTGTAGGGGGTCATGCTGGGGCTGGTGTTTCAGGGTTTAGGGCAGTGCAGTGGTGTTCGGGCAGTGTAGGGGGTCATGCTGGGGGTGGTGTTTCAGGGTTTAGGGCAGTGCAGTGGTGTTCGGGCAGTGTAGGGGGTCATGCTGGGGGTAGTGTTTCAGGGTTTAGGGCAGTGCAGTGGTGTTCGGGCAGTGTAGGGGGTCGTGCTGGGGCTGGTGTTTCAGGGTTTAGGGCAGTGCAGTGGTGTTCGGGCAGTGTAGGGGGTCATGCTGGGGGTGGTGTTTCAGGGTTTAGGGCAGTGCAGTGGTGTTCGGGCAGTGTAGGGGGTCGTGCTGGGGGTGGTGTTTCAGGGTTTAGGGCAGTGCAGTGGTGTTCGGGCAGTGTAGGGGGTCGTGCAGGGGGTGGTGTTTTAGGGTTTAGGGCAGTGCAGTGGTGTTCGGGCAGTGTAGGGGGTCGTGCTGGGGGTGGTGTTTCAGGGTTTAGGGCAGTGCAGTGGTGTTCGGGCAGTGTAGGGGGTCGTGCTGGGGCTGGTGTTTCAGGGTTTAGGGCAGTGCAGTGGTGTTCGGGCAGTGTAGGGGGTTGTGCTGGGGCTGGTGTTTCAGGGTTTAGTGCAGTGCAGTGGTGTTCGGGCAGTGTAGGGGGTCGTGCTGGGGGTGGTGTTTCAGGGTTTAGGGCAGTGCAGTGGTGTTCAGGCAGTGCAGGGGGTCGTGCTGGGGGCTGGTGTTTCAGGGTTTAGGGCAGTGCAGTGGTGTTCGGGCAGTGTAGGGGGTCGTGCTGGGGGTGGTGTTTCAGGGTTTAGGGCAGTGCAGTGGTGTTCGGGCAGTGTAGGGGGTCGTGCTGGGGGTGGTGTTTCAGGGTTTAGGGCAGTGCAGTGGTGTTCGGGCAGTGTAGGGGGTCGTGCTGGGGCTGGTGTTTCAGGGTTTAGGGCAGTGCAGTGGTGTTCGGGCAGTGTAGGGGGTCCTGCTGGGGGTAGTGTTTCAGGGTCAGGGCAGTGCAGTGGTGTTCGGGCAGTGTAGGAGGTCATGCTGGGGGTGGTGTTTCAGGGTTTAGGGCAGTGCAATGGTGTTCGGGCAGTGTAGGGGGTCGTGCTGGGGGTGGTGTTTCAGGGTTTAGGGCAGTGCAGTAGTGTTCGGGCAGTGTAGGGGGTCGTGCTGGGGTTGGTGTTTCAGGTTTAGGGCAGTGCAGTGTTTCAGGGTTTAGGGCAGTGCAATGGTGTTCGGGCATTGTAGGGGTCTTGCAGAGGGTGGTGTATCAGGGTTTAGGGCAGTGGTGTTCGGGCAGTGTAGGGGGTCGTGCTGGGGGTGGTGTTTCAGGGTTTAGGGCAGTGCAATGGTGTTCGGGCATTGTAGGGGGTCTTGCAGAGGGTGGTGTATCAGGGTTTAGGGCAGTGGTGTTCGGGCAGTGTAGGGGGTCGTGCTGGGGGTGGTGTTTCAGGGTTTAGGGCAGTGCAGTGGTGTTCGGGCAGTGTAGGGGGTCGTGCTGGGGGCTGGTGTTTCAGGGTTTAGGGCAGTGCAGTGGTGTTCGGGCAGTGTAGGAGGTCGTGCTGGGGCTGGTGTTTCAGGGTTTAGGGCAGTGCAGTGGTGTTCGGGCAGTGTAGGGGGTCGTGCGGGGGTGGTGTTTCAAGGGTTTAGGGCAGTGCATTGGTGTTCGGGCAGTGTAGGGGGTCATGCTAGGGGTGGTGTTTCAGGGTTTAGGGCAGTGCAGTGGTGTTCGGGCAGTGTAGGGGGTCGTGCTGGGGGTGGTGTTTCAGGGTTTAGGGCAGTGCAGTGGTGTTCGGGCAGTGTAGGGGGTCGTGCTAGGGGTGGTGTTTTAGGGTTTAGGGCAGTGCAGTGGTGTTTGGGCAGTGTAGGGGGTCATGCAGGGGGTAGTGTTTCAGGGTTTAGGGCAGTGCAGTGGTGTTCGGGCAGTGTAGGAGGTCATGCTGGGGGTAGTGTTTCAGGGTTTAGGGCAGTGCAATGGTGTTCGGGCAGTGTAGTGGGTCTTGCTGAGGGTGGTGTATCAGGGTTTAGGGCAGTGCGTGGTTCGGGCAGTGTAGGGGTCGTGCTGGGGGTGGTGTTTCAGGGTTTAGGGCAGTGCAGTGGTGTTCGGGCATTGTAGGGGGTCTTGCAGAGGGTGGTGTATCAGGGTTTAGGGCAGTGCAGTGTTCGGGCAGTGTAGGGGGTCATGCTGGGGGTGGTGTTTCAGGGTTTAGGGCAGTGCAGTGGTGTTCGGGCAGTGTAGGGGTCGTGCTGGGGGTGGTGTTTCAGGGTTTAGGGCAGTGCAGTGGTGTTCGGGCAGTGTAGGGGGTCGTGCTGGGGCTGGTGTTTCAGGGTTTAGGGCAGTGCAGTGGTGTTCGGGCAGTGTAGGAGGTCGTGCTGGGGCTGGTGTTTCAGGGTTTAGAGCAGTGCAGTGGTGTTCGGGCAGTGTAGGGGGTCGTGCGGGGCTGGTGTTTCAGGGTTTAGGGCAGTGCAGTGGTGTTCGGGCAGTGTAGGGCGTCATGCAGGGGCTGGTCTTTCAGGGTTTAGGGCAGTGCAGTGGTGTTCGGGCAGTGTAGGGGGTCTTGCTGGGGGTGGTGTTTCAGGGTTTAGGGCAGTGCAGTGGTGTCGGGCAGTGTAGGGGGTCTTCCTGGGGCTGGTGTTTCAGGGTTTAGGGCAGTGCAGTGGTGTTCGGGCAGTGTAGGGGGTCATGCTGGGGCTGGTATTTCAGGGTTTAGGGCAGTGCAGTGGTGTTCGTGCAGTGTAGGGGGTCGTGCTGGGTCTGACGTATCAGGGTTTAGGGCGGTGCAGTGGTGTTCGGGCAGTGTAGGGGTCGTGCTGGGCTGGTGTTTCAGGGTTTAGGGCAGTGCAGTGGTGTTTGGGCAGTGTAGGGGGTCATGCTGGGGTGGTGTTTTAGGGTTTAGGGCAGTGCAGTGGTGTTCGGGCAGTGTAGGGGTCGTGCTGGGGCTGGTGTTTCAGGGTTTAGGGCAGTGCAGTGGTGTTCGGGCAGAGTAGGGGGTGGTGCTGTGGGTGGTGTTTAGGGTTTAGGGCAGTGCAGTGGTGTTCGGGCAGTGTAGGGGGTCTTCCTGGGGCTGGTGTTTCAGGGTTTAGGGCAGTGCAGTGGTGTTCGGGCAGTGTAGGGGGTCATGCTGGGGCTGGTGTTTCAGGGTTTAGGGCAGTGCAGTGGTGTTCGGGCAGTGTAGGGGGTCGTGCTGGGGCTGACGTTTCAGGGTTTAGGGCAGTGCAGTGGTGTTCGGGCAGTGTAGGGGGTCATGCTGGGCAGGTGTTTCAGGGTTTAGGGCAGTGCAGTGGTGTTCAGGCAGTGTAGGGGGTCGTGCTGCGGGTGGTGTTTCAGGGTTTAGGGCAGTGCAGTGGTGTTCGGGCAGTGTAGGGGGTCGTGCTGGGGCTGGTGTTTCAGGGTTTAGGGCAGTGCAGTGGTGTTCGGGCAGTGTAGGGGGTCGTGCTGGGGCTGGTGTTTCAGGGTTTAGGGCAGTGCAGTGGTGTTCGGGCAATGTAGGGGGTCGTGCTGCGGGTGGTGTTTCAGGGTTTAGGGCAGTGCAGTGGTGTTCGGGCAGTGTAGGGGGTCGTGCTGGGGGTGGTGTTTCAGGGTTTAGGGCAGTGCAGTGGTGTTCGGGCAGTGTAGGGGGTCGTACTGGGGTAGTGTTTTAGGGTTTAGTGCAGTGCAGTGGTGTTCGTGCAGTGTAGGGGGACAAGCTGGGGTAGTGTTTTAGGGTTTTGGGCAGTGCAGTGGTGTTTGTGTAGTGAGCAGGCCATGCGCTGCGTCGCTAGGCGAGACCTAAAAAGCATTGCACCAAGATGGCTGCCAACACTTCCTGGATTGAAGTGTTGGCAGCCAATTAGAGCCAAGCTTGTGCTTGTTTAGTTAGGTCCCGCCCAGATATATAAAGATTTTTTTCCTTTAATATCTCAAAAATTACTGAATGGATTTACACCAGTTAAAGAAAAGGGCGCTTTCTGAACCAAGCACTACCTTTTTGCCAAATTTGGTGTATTTCCGTTCAGCAGTTTTGGCTGTAACCGTGTCTAAAGTTTCCTATGGAAAATTGATTTTTTGACCTCTATTTTTTTAATTTCTTAGGAACTACTGAACGGATTTACACCATTTAAAAAAAAACAAGGGCTACCTTTTTGCCAAATTTGGTGTAATTCCGTTCAGCAGTTCGGGCTGTAGCCGTGTCTAAAGTTTCCTATGGGATATAACAATGCGGAAAACGCGTTTTGGAACCCCCCTTTTTTCTCGGCCCCCGCTTGACAAATCACGCCGAAACTTTCAGGATAGGAGCTGACCCGAGCACCCCACTAGTTTTGAAAAATTCTCGAAGATTCGTCATCCGGCGCCAAAGTTATTGGGAAAAGAAAAAACATTTTTTCTATGGTCCGCCAGTAGATAATATATATATATATATATTCACTGAAAAAACCGTAGGTTTCAGGCACGTTATAGTTAGAAATTAGCATTTAAAAACCTTAGAAATTCACTGAAAAAACCATAGGTTTTAGGGACAGTTATAGTTAGTTGGACATTGCACTCGTACAAAACCCGTGAAATTCCCCCGTTATAGTTAGTTCAGCTAACTATAACTCGCGCCCCCGCAATGCACTGCTGATGACATCTCAAATGACATCACTGATGACGTCATCCACGTGATAATCTGATGCACCTCCTCACACCCTAATATAACCTTTGATACACCCACTCTAAATTACAGACTGCCATTCGCAAAACCATAGAGACTCCAACACCAATAACTACATACCCACTCACTGATTCTTAGGTCTACACACACATCCACTCACTCACCCGTACAGTCACTCATACTTACGGTCACTCAGTACAGGACTATCATATGCACTCATACTCCTATATAGACACTCAAACACCGCCACTCATCCATAGAGGTACTCACACACCTAGTCAGTCATGCAAATAATTAAACACACTGCCATTTACTCACCTATACAGTTATACACACACCAGCTCACTTACTCATACAAATACTAGCACATTCTTACGCTCTTAGACAATCACTGATACAAGCACACACTCATCCACACAGTCACTCTCACAATCACACACTCTCGCTTATAGCTATTTATATACTCCAACACACATATATACTGCCTTTCACATATGTAGTTACTCACACATGTACCACTGGGACATACATTCACTCACTAATACACTCTTACACACACTTACCCACCCATACAGTCCATCACAGATGCACTCTTGAAACCATGCACCCAGTGAATCACCCACTCACACATCTATGCACAGAGTCGCACACACCCCACCCACACAAACACTCAGGCACCCATACAGATACTCAGACAACCAATCAATAACTCATATAGACATTCATGTAGCTATTCACAAACCCATGCAGCCAATTACACAGCAATAGACAGACGGATACAGACATTCACCCAGTTTAGTCACTAACCTATGCATTCAGTAAGATACGTTTAATCACTCACTTATAGAGTTAGTCACGCAGCTACTAAATCATCCATACAGATACTTATACACCCACTTATTCTTCAATACGCCTTTCCCTATATATATATTAAAAATATTTAAACTTTACAGAAACAAATAGTCACTGGATGATGTCATCATTGATGTAATTTGAGATGTCATCAGTGATGTCACTTACCATGTCATGAGTGATGTAATATGTGACGTCATCAGCAGTGCATTGCGGGGGCGCGAGTTATAGTTAGCTGAACTAACTATAACGGGGGAATTTCACGGGTTTTGTACGAGTGCAATGTCCAACTAACTATAACTGTCCCTAAAACCTATGGTTTTTTCAGTGAATTTCTAAGGTTTTTTAAATGCTAATTTCTAACTATAACGTGCCTGAAACCTATGGTTTTTTCAGTGAATTTCAAAGGTTTTTTAAATGCTAATTTCTAACTATAACGTGCCTGAAACCTATGGTTTTTTCAGTGAATTTCAAAGGTTTTTTAAATGCTAATTCCTAACTATAACATGTCTGAAACCTATGGTTTTTTTCAGTGAATTTCAAAGGTTTTGTAAATGACAATTTTTAAATGTATTAATTGTTATATTTATTTTTTTGATACTGATTTACTACATTTTTAAACTATTTATTTTTAGATATTTTATTTTTAAATTACATTGTAATTACATTATACATTACATTACAAAATATACTTTCTCAGAATGAATTACTTTAGTTTAAATACTTTGCAAATAGGCAATAGACTTTTAAGTACAGTAGTTACAGTTGTTGCAATGGGCAACACAATTTCAAACACAATGCAACATTGAGCTCAATGTGAATTTCTAGTTAAATGCAATTAGTTACTTTATGGATTACTTTTCTAACCACAGGACTGGATCCTAGATTCAGTCCTGGGACATCTCCTGTAAACAGTTGAGTAAAAGCGTTTTGGTTACAGTAGTGATTTTTAAGGAATATTATTGTATTTTAAAAGTTGACAGAAACTTTTTCACATAGAATCACCAATGTTATCCTATGGGAGGAAATTCTCTTAGCAGGTAAGTAGTGTTATCGTTACTTTTTCTTACTCAGTGGTGGATACTGGATCCAGCACTGGTGCATCTCCTGTAAACAGTTGAAAGAATGCGTTTAAGTCATACAGGCGATTTTTAAGGAATATTTGTAGTTTGTGAAAATCGACACTTTGAAACTTTTCTGCTGAAAACCAGACAATGGATTCCTATGGAAGGAAATACAAGTTACTGGTAAGTACGGTTAGAATTACTTTTCAGGGTCAGTGCTGGGCTAAAAGATGCAGCACTGGGTTCTCTCCTGATAACAGGTGAGTAAATCGGAATTCGTAGTTCGGCTGATTTTAGAGGAATATTATAAAGTTCCAAAACTCCACACTTAGAAGAATTTCCAAGTGAAACCAGTCAATGTTAGCCTATGGAAGGAAATTCAAGTTACTGGTAAGTACGGTTAGAATTACTTTTCAGGATCAGTACTGGGCTCAAAGATGCAGCACTGAGTTCTCTCCTGATAACAGGTGAGTAAATCGGAATTGTAGTTGTGCTGATTTTAGAGGAATATTTGTATGTTTCAAAAATCGACACAGAAACTTTTTCAGCAAAAAGCAGTCAATGATATCCTATGGAAGGAAATTCAAGTTGCGGGTAAGTACGGTTAAAATTACTTTTCAGGATCAGTACTGGGCTCAAAGATGCAGCACTGAGGTCTCTCCTGATAACAGGTGAGTAAATCGGAATTCGTAGTTCGGCTGATTTTAGAGGAATATTTGCACAATGGTGAAGGAAGGGGGTGGGGCCTGAGGTGACATGTCTGCAAACATGCCCTGTGGCGCGTTTTAAGTTGGAGAATTAATTCCTCCTCAATCCCGAGGGTCCCTAGGGGCCAACTAGCCCACCAGATACCTCCAGTATGCGCCAGAGAGCTGCGTTGCAGAGAGGTGTTCAGAGGCCACGCACCTTTACAACACTCTGCAACGCAGCTCCGTGGCGCTTACTGGAGGTACCTGGTGGGCTAGTTGGCCCCAGGGACCCTCAGGATTGAAGGGGATTTAATTCCCCATCTTAAAACGCCCCATGGGGCCTGTTTGCACACATGTCACCTGAAGCCCCGCCCCCTCCCTTCACCACTGTGCAAACGCACCCCGTGGCGCATTTTAAGTTGGGGGATTAAGTCCCCTTGAATCCTGAGGGTCCCTGGAGTCCAACTAGCCCACCATGTACCTCCAAAAAGCGCCACAGAGCTGCATTGCAGAGAGGTGTAAAAAGGGGCATGGCCTCTGAACACCTCTCTGCAACGCAGCTCCCTGGCGCATACTGGAGGTTCCTGGTGGGCTAGTTGGCCCACAGGGACCCCCAGTATTCAAGGGGAATTACTTCCCTTTCTTACAACGCGCCAGGGGGCACGTTTGCAGAGTGCTGCAGGGAGGGGGCGGGGCCTCCGGCACGATGCCGTTTTTTTGCTTTATTTTTTTTTATGGGAGGGGGGCTGCGTGGCCCCCCTTTCCTTGTCCACTTTTTTCCCCGGGGACCCCATCCCCCGGGGCCTGAGGCTGTTCTTTTATTTATTTTTTTCATTTTTTTAAAACGGGAAGGGGGCCGCGTGGCCCCCTTCCCTGGGCCTGTATTTGCCCTGGGGACCCCATCCCCCGGGCATGCCCTCTTTTAAAAATATATATATATTTGGAGGGGGGCTGCGTGGCCCCCCTCCTCAGGCCATTTAAGGCCCCGGGGCCCCCATCCCCCGGGGCCGGCCTTGCCCTTTTTAATTTTTATTTTTTATTTTTTGATTTTTGGGGAGGGGGGCTGCGTGGCCCCCCTCCCGGGCCACTAATGGCCCCAGGGACCCCATCCTCCGGGACCTGGCCACTCGTTGGGGACCGTGGGGGGGTCCCCAGTCCCCACACGGTCCTGACGGCTCCCCGCGTCCTGCGGGAGCCGGCGTTGCTTTTCCATAAGGGGAGCTGCTGACATGCAGCTCCCCTTATGGAAAGCAATCTGCTTAGCTTCATTGAAGCGAGAGCAGGTTTCCTGCTCTCGCTTCAATGAAGCAAGCAAGTTTGCAATGACAGGGCGGGAGCCACGAGGCTCCCATCCTACCATTGCAAACAGCAGTGTCCCGGGTAGGCACCCCGGGACACTGCAGGAGCCGGCCCTGGGGGTGGCGATCCCCAGGGCCACCACAGGCTCCAGGAGGGGGGCCGCGTGGCCCCCCTCCCATGTCTTTAAAGCCCCGCGGAGGTGGTGGTCCCCAGGGGACACATTTACATTATTAGTGCCCCGGGGAGGTGGCGGTCCCTGGGGCGTGTGGGGGGGCTCGAGCCCCCCACACGTTAGTTTATAAAAAAAAAAGAAGCCCCGGGGGTGGCGGTCCCCGGGGCTGCAGGAGGGCCGAGTGCCCTCCCGCATCATTTTGAAATAAAAGCCCCAGGGGTGGCGGTCCCCGGGGTTTGGGGGGCCTTAGAGGCCCCCCCAATCATTTTTATTAACCCCCGCATGCCCCCGGGACTTGGCCCACCCGGGTGCCAATTAAGAACGAAGCGCGGGAGACCGCGCTGCTTTTTATCGGCGGGATCCACGCACCCTAAGCGCATCCCGCCGATTTAAAAAAATGCTTTTCTGCCCAGGGGTCTTTGTGGGACCCACTGAGCAGACCTAGGGGTCAGGTGTTTCTACCCTGCCCCCTTTGTGCGTTTGCACAGTTGTTTCTTGTGCCTCGGTTCTACCAAGGGATAAAATGGCTGCCAACACTTCCTGATTTGGAGTGTTGACAGCCACTTGAAAGCCAATTAGCATGCAGCTCATGATCGGGTGGGTGCGCGCAGAGTGCGCTGAGTCCGACGCGGCCATAGATATATATGTAATTTTCCTTTTGATTTTCTCAGGAACTACTGAACAGATTTACACCATTTAACAAAAGGGTTCTTTCTGAACCAAGAACTACCTCTTTGCCAAATTTGGTGTAATTCCGTTCAGCAGTTCGGCTGTAGCCGTGGCTAAAGTTTCCTATGGGAAAATGAATGGGGAAAACACGTTTTGGGACCCTCTTTCTCGGCCCCTGCTTGACGAATCACCCCGAGACTTTCAGGGTAGGAGCGGACCGGAGCGGGCCACAAAGTTTGAAAATTTCGCAAAGATTCGTCAACCGGCGCAAGAGTTATTTCAAATAGAATGTTGAGGATTTCCTATGGAAAATAGGTCCTAACTATAACTATCTACTGGCTTTATTAGCCCGCTCCGGTCCGCTCCTACCCTGAAAGTCTCGGGGTGATTCATCAAGCGGGGGCCGAGAAAAAAGGGGGGTCCCAAAACGTGTTTTCCCCATTCATTTTCCCATAGGAAACTTTAGCCACGGCTACAGCCCGAACTGCTGAACGGAATTACACCAAATTTGGCAAAGAGGTAGTTCTTGGTTGAGAAAGAACCCTTTTGTTAAATGGTGTAAATCCGTTCAGTAGTTCCTGAGAAAATCAAAAGGAAAATCACATATATATCTATGGCCGTGTCGGATTCGCAGCACCCTGAGCGCACCCTGCGTGCACTGTCCCGATCACGAGCTGCATGCTAATTGGCTGTCAACACTCCAAATCAGGAAGTGTTGGCAGCCATTTTATGCCTCGGTAGAACTGAGGCACAGAAACAAGTGCGCAAAACGCACAAAGGGGGCAGGGTAGAAACACCCTGACCCCTAGGTCTGCTCAGGGGTCCCACAAGGACCCCTGGGCAGAAAAGCATTTTTTTTTTAAATGGCAGGATGCGCTTAGGGTGCGCGGATCCCACCGATTAAAAAAACCCCACAAGAAACAAGTGTGCAAACGCACAAAGGGGGCAGGGTAGAAACACCCTGACCCCTAGGTCTGCTCAGGGGTCCCACAAGGACCCCTGGGCAGAAAAAAGCATTTAAAAAAAAATAATAATAAAAAAAAAACGATTGTGCCGCAGGCCCCGCCCCCTTCCTTTACCACTCTGCAAACGCGCCCCCTGGTGCGTTTGCAGAGGGGGAACGAATTCCCTTGCATACTGGGGGTCCTGGGGCCAACTAGCCCACCAGGAACCTCCAGTATGCACCAGGGGCTGCGTTGCAGAGAGGTGTACAGAGGCCACGCCCCTTTACACATCTCTGCAACGCAGCTCTGTGGCCCTTTGGAGGTACATGGTGGGCTAGTTGGACTCCAGGGACCCTCAGGATTCAAGGGACTTAAATCCCCAACTTAAAACGCGCCACGGGCGCGCTTAGCACAGTGGTGAAGGGAGGGCGGGGCTTCAGGTGACATGTGTGTAAACAGGCCCGTTGCGCTGTTTTAAGATGGGGAATTAAATCCCCTTCAATCCTGAGGGTCCCTGGGGGCCAACTAGCCCACTAGGTACGTCCAGAAAGCGCCACAGAGCTGCGTTGCAGAGAGGTGCAAAAGGGGCGTGGCCTCTGAACACCTCTCTGCAACGCAGCTCTCTGGCGCATACTGGAGGTATCTGGTGGGCTACTTGGCCCCTAGGGACCCTCGGGATTGAGGAGGATTTAATTCCCCATCTTAAAACGCGCCACGGGCCTGTTTGCAGACATGTCACCTGAAGCCCCGCCCCCTCCCGTCACCACTGTGCAAATATTCCTCTAAAATCAGCCGAACTATGAATTCCGATTTACTCACCTGTTATCAGGAGAGACCTCAGTGCTGCACCTTTGAGCCCAGTACTGATCCTGAAAAGTAATTTTAACCGTACTTACCAGTAACTTGAATTTCCTTCCATAGGCTAACATTGACTGGTTTCACTTGGAAATTCTTCTAAGTGTGGAGTTTTGGAACTTTATAATATTCCTCTAAAATCAGCCGAACTACGAATTCCGATTTACTCACCTGTTATCAGGAGAGAACCCAGTGCTGCATCTTTGAGCCCAGCACTGACCTTGAAAAGTAATTCTAACCGTACTTACCAGTAACTTGAATTTCCTTCCATAGGCTAACATTGACTGGTTTCACTTGGAAATTCTTCTAAGTGTAGAGTTTTGGAACTTTATAATATTCCTCTAAATTCAGCCGAACTACGAATTCCGATTTACTCACCTGTTATCAGGAGAGACCTCAGTGCTGCACCTTTGAGCCCAGTACTGATCCTGAAAAGTAATTTTAACCGTACTTACCAGTAACTTGAATTTCCTTCCATAGGCTAACATTGACTGGTTTCACTTGGAAATTCTTCTAAGTGTGGAGTTTTGGAACTTTATAATATTCCTCTAAAATCAGCCGAACTACGAATTCCGATTTACTCACCTGTTATCAGGAGAGACCACAGTGCTGCATCTTTTAGCCCAGCACTGACCCTGAAAAGTAATTCTAACCGTACTTACCAGTAACTTGTATTTCCTTCCATAGGAATCCATTGTCTGGTTTTCAGCAGAAAAGTTTCAAAGTGTCGATTTTCACAAACTACAAATATTCCTTAAAAATCGCCTGTATGACTTAAACGCATTATTTCAACTGTTTACAGGAGATGCACCAGTGCTGGATCCAGGATCCACCACTGAGTAAGAAAAAGTAACGATAACACTACTTACCTGCTAAGTGAATTTCCTCCCCTAGGATAACATTGGTGATTCTATGTGAAAAAGTTTCTGTGTCAACTTTTAAAATACAATAATATTCCTTAAAAATCACTACTGTAACCAAAACGCTTTTACTCAACTGTTTACAGGAGATGTCCCAGGACTGAATCTAGGATCCAGTCCTGTGGTTAGAAAAAGTAATCCATAAAGTAACTAATTGCATTTAACTAGAAATTCACATTGAGCTCAATGTTGCATTGTGTTTGAAATTGTGTTGCCCATTGCAACAACTGTAACTACTGTACTTAAAAGTCTATTGCCTATTTGCAAAGTATTTAAACTAAAGTAATTCATTCTGAGAAAGTATATTTTGTAATGTAATGTATACTGTAATTATAATGTAATTTAAAAAATAAAATATCTATAAATAAATAGTTTAAAAAAATGTAGTAAATCAGTATCAAAAAAATAAATATAACAATTAATACATTTAAAAATTGTCATTTACAAAACCTTTGAAATTCACTGGAAAAAACATAGGTTTCAGACATGTTATAGTTAGGAATTAGCATTTAAAAAACCTTTGAAATTCACTGAAAAACCATAGGTTTCAGGCACGTTATAGTTAGAAATTAGCATTTAAAAACCTTACAAATTCACTGAAAAAACCATAGGTTTTAGGGACAGTTATAGTTAGTTGGACATTACACTTGTACAAAACCCGTGAAATTCCCCCGTTATAGTTAGTTCAGGTAACTATAACTCGCGTCCCCGCAATGCACTGCTGATGACGTCACATATTACATCACTCATGACATGGTCAGTGACATCACTGATGACATCACTGATGACATCGCAAATGACATCACTGATGACATCACTGATGACATCATCCATGTGATAATTTGATGCATCTTCTCACACCCTAATATAACTTTTGATACACCCACTGTAAATTACAGACTGCCATTGTCAAAACCATAGACACTCCAACACCAATTACTATATACACACTCACTGATTCTTAGGTCTACACACACACATCTACTCACTCACCCGTACAGTCACTCATACTTATAGTCACTCGGTACAGGACTATTATATGCACTCATACACCTATATAAACACTCACACACCACCACTCATCCATAGAGGTACTCACACACCTAGTCAGTCATGCAAAAAATTAAGCACACACCCATTTACTCACCTATACAGTTATACACACACCAGCTAACTTACTCATACAAATACTAGCACATTCTTACTCTCTTATACAATCTCTGATACAAGCACACACTCATCCATACAGTCACTCTCACAATTACACATCTCGCTTATAGCTATTTATATACTCCAACACACATATATACTGCCTTCCACATATGTAGTTACTCACACATGTACCACTGGGACATACATTCACTCACTAACACACTCTTACACACACTTACCCACCCATACAGTCTATCACAGATGCACTCTTGAAACCATCCACCCAGTGAATCACCCACTCACACATCTATGCACAGAGTCGCACATACCCCACCCACACAAACACTCAGGCACCCATACAGATACTCAGACAACCAATCAATAACTCATATAGACACTCATGTAGCTATTCACAAACCCATGCAGCCACT
The DNA here is from genome assembly GCA_963921515.1 of Calotriton arnoldi. Taxonomy (NCBI): domain Eukaryota; kingdom Metazoa; phylum Chordata; class Amphibia; order Caudata; family Salamandridae; genus Calotriton; species Calotriton arnoldi. Next base: position 17,263 of record CAWUFW010026135.1, on the reverse strand, counting down.
TACACAGCAACAGACAGACGGATACAGACATTCACCCAGTTTAGTCACTAACCCATGCATTCAGTAAGATACGTTTAATCACTCACTTATAGAGTTAGTCACGCACCTACTAAATCATCCATTCAGACACTTATACACCCACTCATTCTTCAATACGCCTTTCCCTATATATATTAAACATATTTAAACTTTACAGAAACACACAGTCACTGGATGATGTCATCAGTGATGTCATTTGAGATGTCATCAGTGATGTCACTGACCATGTCATGAGTGATGTAATATGTGACGTCATCAGCAGTGCATTGCGGGGGCGCGAGTTATAGTTACCTGAACTAACTATAACGGGGGAATTTCACGGGTTTTGTACGAGTGCAATGTCCAACTAACTATAACTGTGCCTAAAACCTATGGTTTTTTCAGTGAATATATATATATACCTATTTTCCATAGGAAATCCACAACATTCTATTTGAAATAACTTTGGCGCCGGTTGACGAATCTTCGCAAAATTTTGAAAACTTATGGCCCGCTCCGGTCCGCTCCTATCCTGAAAGTCTCTGGGTGATTCATTAAGTGGGGGCCGAGAAAAAGGGGGGTCCCAAAACGTGTTTTCCCCATGCAATTTTCCATAGGAACCTTTAGTCGCAGCTACAGCCCGAACTGCTGAACGGAATTACACCAAATTTGGCAAAAAGGTAGCCCTTGGTTCAGAGTCGTGCCTTTTGGTTAAATGTTGTAAATCCGTTCAGTAGTTCCTGAGAAATTTGAAAAAGAATATACATATATATCTGGGCGGAGCCTAACCACACATGTCATCGTGAGATCTGATTGGCTGTCAGCACTTCATCCTAGAATTGCTGGCAGCCATCTTGGGACCAATATAAATGATAGTACCCCATTGAAATGCATTGTAGTGAATCGAAGATTTTGAGGGTTACCAAAAGGAGAACTATAAAGGGTGATAACAGACTTTAGTTACATTAGAATTCATTTGTTGATGGTACCATACTAATTTCAGGAATTGTGGTGTGTTCTAAGGTGATTTTACCCTGTGAAAAACCTTCTGCTGGGATATCATGAATCATGTTTGAGAGAAAACTATTTTCACATGCTTGTCCCATACAGTTTTGGAAGGTGCTCCAGAAGCTAAAATTAGAGCATATTTTCTGTAAATTCACATTATCTTTCTCAGTCATGTGAGAATGAAGTCTGACATTCTCAGTAAAACATGTACATCCAGCAAGGGCAGAGACTGTCAGTTGATTCCTTTGTGTTCTATAAGCCTGGGCGTAGTTTGCGTAGTAGCACTTCACGTAGCTACGTGAAGTACATTTTGAACTACACGTAGCTATGCAGATTGCGTAGTGCGTAGCTGTGTGCTTGATTGCACTGTACAATAATTGCCAAAGGCATCTTGCACAGTGCAAGTTAAGATAAAATAAATATCTCTGTCTTTATATGCTAAAAATGCATATAGTCATTTCACAAAAGAGAAAACAATAAATTAACAAGCAGTGAGAGAGGTGATGATTTTGGGATCCTCCCTAACCTAGGGAGAAAACCAAGCAGATGCCTTGAAAACAAAAAGCACATCTTTTGAACGATTCAGTGGTGGTCCCATCCTCTTAGGACCACCCCAAGCACAGTTATTGGCAAAAATACAATCCCAACCAAAGGCCCTGCAAAGCATTATGGGACGAGATTAGCAGTGGGCAGTGAATATTATAGTATCCAATATCAAAATAATTCTACAAAGAGCTGCAGTTCCACTAGTCGTTACTAGATGTCCCTCACGAGTCAAATGCAAAAGCTTCATGAAAGGGTTTCAATGATTTTGCATTTGACTCGTGAGGGACATCTAGTAACGACTAGTGGAACTGCAGCTCTTTGTAGAATTATTAATTACATGGAAAACATATCTCCTGTGTCCGAGTTTAGTGTGGGGATGCTAATCTTACAGATGGAATAAACATTATCAGGTTCACAGGGAATAGGGAATTAACCATATCAGTTTTTAAGATGTAATAAACCATGTTCGGTTCACAAGGATTAGGAAAAACCAAGTATGCATCACAGTTTAAGCATAATCATTTTGTGGATGTATATAGCACTATCTGGTCGACAAAGTTTAGGAAATAGATGTTGTTGGTAATGTGTCACAGAGGTGCCAAATGTATTTAGAGAATCGATAAGGATAGACAGGTACAATCTTCCAAAGGGTCTGACCGTGGCCCTATTTCTGGTTAAGCGATTTCCACAGGATGTTATCGTTTAACCCTACTTTATGTGTAGAAAGCCTGTAAATCCAACGTTGTTCTTTCTCTAATAAAAGTAAGGGTGTCTTGGCATTGGTTCTGATCTGTTCAAAGATTGTCCATTTTAAATCATTAGTAGTGTGATTAGCCTGTAAAAAGTGCTCTGTCATTTTTGTGGTGCTTTTCTTGCATCGGATGTTACACCGATGTTCGCAAATGCGTTGTTTCACCTTCCTACTTGTCATCCCCACATATCTCAGTCCACAGGGGCATGTTATCAGGTACACTACACTCATGGAGTTGCAATTCGTGTGTGTTTTTAGAGTCCAGACTTTGTTAGGTTCAAGTTTGAGGTTTTTTACTGGTGTGGTTAAGTGGCACACACTGCAATTCCCACAGGGGAAATGTCCAGTGACATTGGGGAGACCCCAGGCATTTAGTACAGTTGGGGTATGTTCTGTTTCAGTCAGTCTTGGACGGGCGGAGACTAGTGTATCTTTTAAGCTCCTCGCTCTCTTAAAAGAGAAAAGAGGTTTTTCCCAGTTAAGTGCGCCAGTGTGTAGAATTTTCCAGTTCTTATTGATGGACTTGGTCACCATGTTGGACACCGTGCTATAGAAGGTTACGCAAGTGAGTGGGATGTCTTTATTGGGTTTTACTCTCTCTTCTAGTAAAGCCTCTCATGGTTGGTTCCTGGCCCGTTTCTGGCATTTTGTCAGTATCTTTTCTGGGTACCCTCGGCCCACCAGTTTCTGGGAGAGGGCTTCTGCTTGGGTCTTGTCCTCCTTTAATTTACTGCAATTTCTCCTTAGCCGTAGATATTGACCATACAGTAAGTTTTCCCTGAGGGCCTTCGGGTGAAAACTATCGAATTTAAGGAGATTGTTTTTAGCAGTTGGCTTGTGATAAGTTTTGGTTTCAAGTCTGTCCTGCTCCTTAGTGATTACTGTATCCGGAAAGACCATTTCTTTTCATCAACGGTGAACTTCAGGTTAGGATCACAGATATTGATCCATAGAAAAAAGTCAGATAAAGCTTGTTTTAGTCCTTGCCAAATGACCACAACGTCGTCGATGTATCTCTTCCAAAAAGAGATGAAAGTGTTAAAAGGGTTGGTTTCATTCAGGATGTATATCTGTTCAAAATTATCGATGTACAATCCTGCCACACTAGGGGCGAAAGTGCTCCCCATCAAAGTGCCGTTAACTTGAAGGAACAGGTCTCCTTCAAACTCCCCAAAAATGTCTTTGAGTGCCAGTTTTGCACATTCGATTATGAAGTATTTTGGGGTTTTAAACTCCCAGTTAGTCTCAGATAGAATCTTGCTGATCACTTCAATGGTGTCATCTTGTGGAAGGCTTGTATACAAGCTCTCTATGTCCAAGCTAACTAAGATGGTAAAGTCGTTATCAACATTAATGTCTTTTAGCAGATTAAGCAGGCTCTTAGTATCCTTGAGGTAAGTGGTGGTATTCTGCACAATAGGTTTTAGGAAAAAATCACAAAAGCGTGATAAAGGCTCCAATAAGGAACCTATGCTAGAAACAATTGGGCGGCCTGGGGGAGGTAGGCAGTTTTTGTAGATTTTTGGTAGTGTGCAAAAATAGGGGATTTTTTCATCCCCTGTTACCAAAAAATCTGGATCTTGTTTGGAAATGTGCCCACTGACTTCGGCGTAGTCAACTAGAGTTTTGATCTTCTTTTTTAATACTTGCGTAGGATCAACTTTGAGAGGGGAATAGTTCTTCCTGTCTTCCAGGAGACGGCGACATTCTTTCTGGTAGTCAAGCTTGTCCTGTAAAACCACCTCCCCGCCTTTGTCTGCCTGTTTTATCACGATGGCTCTGTTGTTTTTAATTTTATTGAGGGCCATTGTTTCTTCTTTGCTCATGTTTGTGAACCTGTCCCTGTCCTCCATTTTTTTGATATCGTTGAATACTGCCTGTTCAAAGGCTATAATTTCAACGGGAGTGGTGTGAGGAGGTGGATAAAAAGTTGATTTTACACGTAACCCCGTTTCACCCAAGTCAGGAGTAATGTCCTTTGGTCCCTGTTTCTCAAAAAAGGCTTTTAGTCTGAGCTTTCTAAAAAAGTCAGCTAATTCACAGTGAAGATTGAACTTATCCAATCTAGCCGTAGGGATGAATCCCAAGTCTTTATTCAAGACCTTTTCTTCTGTGGTTGTAAGGGTGAGTGAGGAAAGGTTAGTGATTAAACCCTGTGTTAGTGATTAAACCCTGTAATTGCTCGTCCCTGCTTGTGGCTCTCGTGTTTTGCTCCGGGTGTTATGCCCTATTGAGTCTTTCTCCTCCCAGTGTACCTGATTGGCACACTTTCTTCCTCTTCCCCTTCTGCCTCTCCCTAAAAAAGGTGCAACAGATGGAATAACTCCCTATTTTGATTATTTTGATTGCTTATCCAAGGGGACTGGGAGTAGTTCCATAGTACTCTTTCTCTCTCTTTGTTTGATCTCATCTTCCTATTATCCATTACTTGAGTTATATAGCTTGCTCAAAGTTTTATCTTGTATGTCTTCCAATTTATTGTTAATATGCTTGTTTCTCTCTTTTTAGACATGTTCTGTGTGTCTGAAAGCATTTATTGATATTGTTTTTTATGATCTGGTCTTTCCTCTTTTGTCAACTGCTTTGGAGTTTGGTTATATCATCCGCTTATGTAGCTTCACCATCTTCAATTATTTGTTTGTTAGATAGGTCCATTATTTTTTTAACTTCTCAAATATATCAGTTGTCCACTCTTCTCTCTTTATTTTTTCCCAATTCCTCTCTTCTTATATCCATTCTTCATTCTCTTTTTCTTTCTGGATGTTCTCAACTTTTCTTATAATATACTCTCATATTTCTGTTAATGTTTTTTACATTTATCATGATATACAAAATGTTATCAATTTCTTACTACATTATAAATGGCTTTAAGAATTGTTTCACAAAATATTAAAGGATTGGGCTCTCCTATAAAATGTCAAAGGGTTTTACCATGCCCCTCTAAACTAAAAGGCAATATAGTCTTGTTATAGGCTTGTTATAAGATACACGTTTAGCAGAAACATAAATTGTTAAAATTAAAACGCAATGGGTTGGACATATTTTTTCTTCCCCGGGTTCAGGAAAACATAATGGTGTGCAATAAATCCTTACGCATTCAAGTCATTTCCCAAGACTCAGATTTTATGCGCAGATGGGTTGATATTTCTGTCATTATCAAAAAAATACCTGTAACATTCTTGACCGTTTATGCTCCCATACAGTCAGATACATCTTTATGTCCTGAAACATTATCTAAATTAATGAATCTCACTGACAATTGTTTAATTTTTGGAGGTGATTGCAGCATGGTTATGGATCCCTTTATTAATTGCCATTCCAAATCCAAATTTATCCCATCACCCATGTATTCTCAATTCACCTCTACTATAAAACAATTGATACTTGGAGATTCTGTAACCCTACCCGATAAGAATATGCTTTTTTCTTCCCTGCCCATTTTTCTTAATCTAGAATTGACTATTTACTTGTCCCACAACTTTTGCAACAAATTATACCATCTAAATTTATTTTGATATTAATTTCTGACCATGCCCCGGTTACATTTTATTTAGATCTTATTCCTCATACCCCTGACAACAGGCGATAGAGATTTAATAATTCTCTTCTCCTAGATCCAAATTCCACTCATCGCTTCAAAAATATTTACAACCGATTTTTTATTGTTAATAAAACACCAGATGCTTCCCTCATGTTGATTTCAAAGCTGCCTCTAGAGACTTCATCATCTCCTTAGTAGTCCACAAGAAAAAGTCATCCTCTATACAATTACTTCAAACTATGAACCGTATTAACAATTAGAACACACATACTACACTTCTAAATCTAAAGCATGCTTGGATGAACTAATTCAAATCAAACTTGCCTTTAATAAGAATTCAACAGAAAATGCTACTCCATATCTCCTTAAATCCAGTATTCGGTTTTGGGAGGACAAAATAAGGCTTTGAAGCGTCTTACTAATTACCTTAAAATTAAAAAAGATTGCCTCAAAGTAGAATCTATCATGTTTGCTACTAATTTCATTGTTCATAAAAATGAAGATATCTTATCTGATTTCACTAATTCTTCCATAATCTATATACTCCTGAATTTCAAGCTTCTCAGGAGAATATTCATCAATACTTAGCTTCCATCAAGCCACTTCTCACCTCCGATATAAATTTCCCCTCGCTAGATGATGACATTCTTATTGGTGATTTTCTTTCCGCTATGCGCTAAATAAAAAAAAGGAGAGCCCCAGGACCTTATGGTATTTACATTTTTCCAAATGTTTTATTCCAAAACTACATCATATTTTTACTCACTTTATATTCTCTAACTCTGCTGGAGGTCTTTCCAAGATGCTTTAATATGTCTTATTCCCAAAGAAAATAAAGATCCAAAACTGTGTTAAAATTACAAACCCATCTCTCTTGTTTATCTAGATTATAAGATTTTTGCTAAAACTCTTGCCCTTTTGTCTCAACCCTTTACTTCCTCAGTTAATAGGAAGGGAACAATCTGGCTTTATTAAAGGACAACACATCTCTGATAACACTAGACTATGTTTTAATATCTTAATTAAATCCAAAGCGTATAGACACTCAATTTCAATTCAGTATCTTTATTCATTTTGATTAAAAATAGACCATAAAAGTACATAAAAAGTGTTACACATATCCATAATCTCATATAACAATGTAGAATAATCTTACATTAGATTAAGAACAGTTAAAAATGTATGTACATAAAAAGCTTTCAGATTTCCACAGTACATAAAAAAACGTACCTATAAAAAACAAAAAAGCAAATAACAATCAGATTTTTTAAAGGAACAATATACGCATATGGAAATTGGCCAGGGTTTAAAGAAAATTAGGGAGAAAAGCAGAGAGCGAAAACCTCTAACAAGGGACCACTATGCGCTTCTACTATCCTCCAGAAAAGAAAACATCCAGAATACCTCGAGCAGATTCCACCTGGTAATCCATGCATATAGACACTCTTTGGCAGCCTTTTCTTTAGATGATGAGAAGGCAATTGATTGAGTTGGTTGGCCATTTACTTTCGCCACTCTTTCTTGGTTTGGTTTTGGCTCTAAATTAATTAATTAAATTTCTTTGCTATACTCTTCCATCCATCATTGTAAACAGTCCTTTCTTCTGACCATTCTCACTTCATCGAGGTGTTTGTTAAGGCTGCCCTCTCTCTCCCCTATTATTTGTTCTTGCCCTGGTAGCCTTTCTGACAAAACTTCATATGATCTCAGACATTCATAGTTTTCAATATGGAGATAACCTGTCAAAATTCTCTGTTTACACAGATGATATTCTTCTTTCATGTCATATCCATAAACTTCTTTAGCGGCCTGCTTAACGGAAGTCATAAACTTCACTTCTCTTTCAGGTTATGAGTTAGATAAAGCTAAATGTGAAAAACTCCCTTTAAATAAATTATGTTTTTATGCTGATTTCATCTCTTCTCATTTTTACTGGAATCAAGATAAAATCAAATACCTTGGTTGTTTTGGTTCAATGCTTCCATCAAATACACAGGGGCATATTCACAAGGAGCTATCACCAAATTAACGGCACTTTATCGCAGCCAAAGTCGAGATAAATTTACCCCTCCATTCACAAGGCAGTGTTAACAGCCCACAGCACCAGTTTACCCGCGATAGCAGCCGCAAAAAACATCGCCACAGAGGACCCGCGCAACTATCACTAATGAGATGCAGAGTGGGCGTTCCTGTGCCAAAAGGCGTGACAACATTACACCTCAACATTCACAACGACCAGCCACATCGGCGGTAAAAACACAAAACAGGCGATAAGGCGTGTTAGCACCAGGAAATCTACACCTGCTCTGACCTGGTGTAAAGATGGACGGCAGCCAGCACCACAAAAGGGAGCACAGCCCAGGGCCACAACCCAAGGGCAAAAGATGCCATGGAGCCACTCATCATGTGGCCCGGACACCCAAGAGGACCACAACACCCACCGCCACCACCCCAGGACCCCAACCCACACCCGGAACACCCCCCAGACCACCACAGACGCAGCGCAGACAAAGACAGAGAAGCCTCAGGAAGCTTACCAGCCTCACAGACCCTACATCTGACAATGTCACCGTCCTCTACAGGTTGAAGTTGACAAACATTCTACGCATCCTGACCATCATCGCCCAACAGGCCTACGGCACCAACACAGCGGACAACCAACATCCCACCCCACACAAAGCTGCAGGCTTGGCTGCACCTGTTGGCCCATGGTACCCCCAACCAACACCCACCAGAGTCGGAGGAGTCTCACAGCCAGCCACATCCAAGTCCCCCACACCTGTCCTTGACATCACCATCACCCTGGCACCCCATTCCCCATACGTACAACACAATGCGCAGGATCCGCTGGAGACCAAGCAAGGACCATACGCCCAAGCAGGATGCACGCACCTGTCGGGGGCAATACACAGCACAAATATACTACCTGTGCCCCCTGGTGACACAGCACACAATCACCGCAAAAGGAAGCAGACGTCTCACATCAATGTGCAGGCAACAACAGAACACTGTCGAACCCCCAACAATGTCGCCTTCAAATACATAGCCAGTGTGCATGATACCTACATCCTCCAACAGCCCATCATCAACCAGCATTCCCAGGATGGCAACAAGGGAAATGCACAGCCCCTTGGCAAAATCCAAATGAACACCCCACACACCTCAACTCCACAACCATGCAACTCACAACTCTGGCAATGCACACGTCACAAAACCACATACAACAGGCATGGTGTTGTGCCTGTTGTATGTGACCAGACACGACAGAACAACTTACCATGTTCACATAGGCAAGCCCTGAACATGAGCCAGCAACGGCATGGCACCTCAGCCACATAATAGCCGAATGTGGGGAGAGGTGGCAAATAGGCATGTGTGAAGGATGCAGTCGAACCATGATTGGGAAAGTACACAATGCCATGGGTGGCAGAGAAGTGCTGGACACACCGCAGTATGCAGAACACACCCATATCCATGGCGACATACACCGCTGATGTATGGAGTGTATTGGACAGTGGACGCAAACATGTCACCCCAGCCAGTGGGGGACCTCGCGTAAATGTTGCCTGTTATGCCCCCCTAAGCGTCACCAGAGTGGGATGGCCCGGCGTACGCCACGCCAGCGTAGGGGTGTGAATAAAAAGCATGTAGGCCTGGGCGTGGTCCTCTTCCGGAAAGACCCACGTCTCTGCCAGGGCGGTGCCTCCCACCCGGCCACGAGGCCGACGTCGTCCTCGTGAGCGGAGTTGCCAGCGATGCTGTGCGCCTGCCAGACCCCGGAACGCTGGACCACGAACTCGACAGGCCCGCCCCTGCGCAGCCAGGCCACACTGATCACCCGCCGACACCGGCGTGTGTCAAGGAGGGCCCACCACGTGCCTGCGTAAGCTCCAAGCCCGAGTTCTGCGACCTTGGCAGCCACCTCAGACCATCACGGCCTCCACGACACAGGCCCGCTTTATTCCTTTCACATTGACATACTCCACTGCCGCCTTAGGCCTACTCTTCGGACCAATAGGTCCCATATGTAAAACTGTGTCCTGAGTCATGAATGGCAGTGACCCCAAATCCGGGCCAGCGGGCACAGCACCAGAACCCCCCCGATCAGTGAGGCATAGTTCCATATGGGCATCTGGCGACACGTGGTGCCACTAACCCTGTTCAACGCCAGCCGGCTACACGTGGTGCCACTAACCCTGTTCAACGCCAGCCGGCTACACGTGGTGCCACTAACCCTGTTCAACGCCAGCCGTCTACACGTGGTGCCACTAACCCTGTTCAACGCCAGCAGGCTACACGTGGTGCCACTGAACCTGAACTACGCAGGCCGGTGGGGCCATCCAACCTATGCCGGTGACACTCGGTGAATGGGCCGTGCTGACCGCTGCCTCAGGCCTACACCACGGTCAGGTAGGTCACACATTTGGAACTGAGTCTTGATTACACCATGGCAGTGAACATTATTTAAGGTAGAGAACAATTCACTATACACCCTTCGATGTGGTGGCAACAAGTCTGTGCATGGCATCACAACCACACGTGTCTGTGGGCCTACGCGGACTACTGCCCTCGGCCTACGCTGGGCACGAGTGGGATCACAGATTTGGAACTGAACATCGGTTACTGATTGAGTTTTGTGCTGTTGTGAGGTTGCGCAGGGAGACCTGGAACGTTGATGAGGAATTTGATGCAGGTTTAACACACCCCACTGCATCTGCATCAGGACTAACCCGAAGGGACACAATCCTAGCAATTTCTTCACATGAGCGCGCTCTTCTCTAGTGCCCCTACCTCAGTGCACTGCAACTCACGGAACCTCCTGACTGAATATTGGGTGACCTCTGTCCTTACTCCGGATCCCTCCATGTTGCTCTGCTGTTGACTGTGTTATGCTGGTGTTTTCTGTTTCCATTACACTGGTGTCCACTGTTTAGGTTGTTGCCAGCACCAAGCACTCCATGCGGGCTGGCTTATACTCACCCCACACACATCCAGCACAGGCGTCACTGTACATGTGGTCCTGCCAATAAAGGGGCCAGGCGCACGTGCCCGTAGCCAGTTCAACATGATATGTGCATGTGTCCCTGTGGTCTTGTTGTATGCATGGAGGCCCCGGGCCCTACGACATCACATTGTGCGGTGTACAGCTGGCGCAGACATGTCACCGCAGGCAGCGAGCTAGAACCTGGACATGTAGCTTTGTTGTCACCCACTCAATTCGTAAGGGGAGTGGACTGTGCCGTCGTACTCAGAGCCAACGTGGGTGTGTGACTGATATGTGCGTGCCCCTGGGCGTGGTTCTGTACTGGGTATGTGCATCTGCATGTGTCTCTATGGAAGTGTGGGTCTCCTTTGAGGGGTGTAGGGGGTCCCTGAAGGGTATTGGACACCCACGTATGTGTTCTTGTTCGCATTCCATGGGTTCGGCAACACCCTCACCTGTTGGGCCACCTCCTTTTGGCATTCTGCCACCTGGCATTGGTGTGCCATGTGTGGGTCGGTGAGATGTTTTGAGGCAGCCGTGATTGCGGGTGCTTCATGCTGTGTGGTCTGTTGCAGGGACTCGGTTCTCCTCTGAGTTGGTTGTCTGCCCTGGTCCTGGTGGTGGGTTGTGTGGGATGTCCATGGGCTGTTGTAGGGCGTCGGTGTCGGGGTGTGGTGTTCGTCTCGGGCATCACTGATGGGTTGTCTGTTCTGACCTGCTGGAGGTGTTGTTTGTCCCTCTGCATTGTGAAGGGGAGGTGCATGTTGGCATTGTGTTGGCGCCTTGTTCTTGTCGGCATGCAGACTGTGTGACAATGTACATTGTGACTGTTTGGGCGGTGGTGGCTATTTGAGTTGGGACAGTGTACATTTGGCCTACATGGCTGATGTAGGGTTGTAGGGGTAGATATGCATCTCACAGCTCCCTGCTCTGTCCAATGTGATTGTTCTGTTTCTGCGCCTGGGCGGACCCAGTTGTGTCCCCTGTTCTGCAGTGTGGGTGTTGCACTTTGTGCCACATTGTCATGGTATGTGCTGTGATTGCTATGTGTGTGTGCTGCAGTGTGCCACGGGGATGGGGGACATGTCCCTGGGTAATTGTGGGTGTGCAGTGTGCTACACCTCATTGTGCATTTGTGGCATTGTGCCCATCACCCCCGGTCCCCCCAGGCCCTGTTGGATCCTCACCCTGTTGTTGTTGTGTCAGGTCCTCCCGAGCTGTGTCTGAACTCCCTACTCCGTGCACTGTCTCCACACTGATGACTGTGGCCTGGGTTTCCTCCAGCTCCTCCTGTGGCGCTGGACTGCCACCTCCTGTTGCCGTTGCTGCCTTCCTATTGGCAGCAGGTTTGTACCTGGTTTAGGTTGTCACGTCCTGCCGGCGCCTCTTGGCCTCCTGGATTGGCCTCCTGGGCACTCCAACTGCATTCCAGGTGGTCTGCTTGTGGGTCAGTTGCTGGTAGTGTTCTGTTACCTCCGTGGAGCTGGTCTTCTTTTCTTGCGGTCTGCACCCCGTCTTCCTCTCCCTTTTCTCCTTGGCCTTCCCCGACCCAGTTGTTCCTTGCTGGTGGTCTGTGGGGGTTGTGGGGTTGGCGTTGGCCTCTGCCCTGGGTCAGGGTGCATCCATGTTGCTACGTGCTTTGGCTTGTTTCTGGTGTGTTGTTTCTGTGGTTTTTATGGTGCAATTTCCCGCCAGACGCGTGGGATTTGCATGCCTAAGGCTGCTGTTCGCTACTTTTTGTACCACGATTGGCCTCATCGCATGAATTCTCGCGTTCGGGTTTCAAATTTTTTCGGCGTGGCGTTGATTTTCACGCTGACAATTGACGCGTTATCTGGTGACTATCGCATGCTACCGCCTTGTTATGAATACCACGTTGACACAGGGTTATTTTCCCGTGCTAGGCTGCGATATTGAAAGTTGGGTTACGCTACTCTTGCGGTAGTTATCACACGTTCTTGTGAATATACCCCACAGTTTTTACAACATAAAACATGTTCCCACCACTCTAACTTCTCTTACATCTAGATATAACCTTCTGTTCTTAGCTTGGTGGGTTTGACTATACACCCTAAAGAAGATGTTAGTTCTGATAATACTTTTTATTTATCTAATATTCCTATAAATATTCCTTGTGTTTATTTTAAAAATACTTACTCTACTCTATCCAGCTTCTTATGGAATTATAAAAATCACATATGTCCCTTCAAAAATTAAACATCTCAAACATATTGGAGGTGTAAATTTTCCTGATTCGCGTTTTACCATACTGCAATCTTTCTCAAACAAGCGTGTTTCCCCTCTAAACAAAGAATAGCCTATTATACCTCACCTTTGGATAGATATTGCATTTTTTTTCTTCACCCTTTAACCTTTCAAGAATTGTTATCTTTAACCCAGAAAACTCGTTCTATGTCCCTCCCTATACTAAAACAATATGTGTAAGCTTCTACGTCTAATTTTTGTCTCCCATAATAATATCAAAGAACAGTTCTTTCATTCCTCAATCTGGCATAATACATATGTTAAAATCAATAATAAAACTTTTTTTTGGAGGTCCTGGCATTAGAAAGGTCTAAAATGGGTTCATCAACTATTTTATAATGATTCTTGCCTTCACAAGCTCAATGTTTTTCCTTTGCTCCTTCGTATTCTACTAAATATAAATTATTAATATCTGTAATTCCCTCAGCCTATGAAAAGTTTCCACATGATGTATTTTCCTATTCTCCTACCCCTAATTGGCGACGTCCTTGTGAGAAGTTGGCCTGGCATATGCTGTCCACTAATTATAGTGGGCACCTTGCACCAGTCCAAATCGACTCTTATGGTAGGTAGGTTAAAGACAACCTTATTGAAAGCTATCCTAGTGGTAGCTGTGGAGAGCAGCCTTCAGGCTAAGTCTTGAAGGAATGTAAAGCAGCTTGTTTTACCAGTCTATAATCTCTTGAGTGATCAAATGAAAGAGCACCACACCAGGTATATATTCAAAATATATGTATTTATTACTAAACACACCCCTCTAGTCTCTTTATGAGGCTAGAGTTCGAAGTACATAGGTTATAAGATCTTAAATCACAGTAATAGCACAAATACACGTTTGGGCCCTAGGGGCGTACTCAAACCATATACCAATAAAATGGTATGCGAACCACGACTGAACTAGACACTAGGCCTAGAGCCTCTAGAAGTGCTTGGACCACAAGGAACCACCCAAGGTAGTGACACAGGGGACCCACGGGAGACGCGTGCAGTGTAAATACACAACCGCGATACGCCGTTTACTTCTATGGAGAAAGTCGGGATCGGAAAAATAGAGGAAAGGACACTTTATAAAGGACTAGGACAAAACCCTTTGAGATCTAGGACTTTGAAGAGTCTCTACCCACGGGAGCACTGGAGTACTCGTGTTACCTCACCCAGGGAAGCCGGGTGCATAGGTGCCTTTCGGGTCGGGTTTCGTCGTCGTTTCTTATGGCGATCTGCTGCAAAGTGCTGCTGGCGACCAGGAGAAAAGTGTCCGGGTGGATCCAAGAGTGGATCGGAGTTCTGAAGAACCTGAAAGCAGAGGGGACAGAGTCTGGGTCACTAGCCAGTGACCAGGAGGGCGATGGACAGATGCCCACCGATGTCGAGTGCTTCAAGTTCGTCGACGGTCGTCTTGACTCTTCAGCCACGAGGTCCGGGAGGCGTTGTCGGCGACCAGGAGCAGGATTCGGGCTGTTGCTCGATGTCTGTCGAGTGCAGAGGTGTCGGCGACCAGATTGGACCCAACAGGCCTTGGCAACGGCAAGTCTCGAGTAAGATGTAGATCGTCGATGATGCAGACCAGCAAGGTCTGGGGAACTCACCCAGCAAGGGTAAGTGAGGGCAGGCCTGGAGCAACCAGACTGCCAAGTAAAGAAAAGATTGGCCTTCGGTAAGGGCTACTAGCCAAAGGGCTAGCGACCGCGAAGGAGCCTCGTGACGCCGCACATGGAGCTGGCGTACAGGACACTCGTGGAGTGGGGGCCAGTGATCTTCGGTGCAGGTGGTGCTGGAGGCTAGGGCTACTCGGAGCCCAAAGCACGACTTCTTGGGAGACCCAGAAGATGGTGCACTTGCAAATGTGCTCGGTGTCCAGGGGTCACGGTCTCAAGTCACCCACGATAGCCACGGGCCTCAGCTTTGCTGGGGACTCAGGGTAGCCTCGGGAAGTCTGAGAATCCACCTCTGGTGATGCGATGACTTCGGTGTCCGACGGGAGCTTCAGTGATGCGAACCGGACAGATGCTTCTTTGGTGCCTGCCAAGCAGGGGAGTCACTCCTTGACCCCAAGGGAGATTCTTCAGTCCTCTAATCTTGTCGTAGAGCGTCGAAGGTCCAGGATTCCGTGTCAGAGTTTCGTCCAGGTATAATCTAAAGTCCTAAGGACTGGGTTCCTACCTTTATTCTAAAAATAGGGGATGGACTACTCTGTGGCCCCACCTATGGGTGGGTCAGGGCAGAGGGTGGCTACACCTCTTTCCCTTTGTCCAGTTCGCGCCAAAGCAGGGGCTGCAAGCCCCTGATCCGGTTTGAACTGGGGTATGCACAGGGACACCAAATGTGCCCCCAGTGCAGGACTTCAAAGCACCCGAAAGTGCTCCCGCCCAGCCCCAATACACATTGTCCTGTCTGGGGAGGTGGTCACACCTCCCTGGGACAGGAAACCTATGTGCAGGCCTCCCCTGCCGGAGTTTCGTCCAGCAGCAGGAGGCCAGACTCGTGTCTGTGGCAGCAGCATCCATTTTGTGATGCCAGGGCTCTGGAAAGAAGTTACCGGACTCGTCAGAGTTAACATGCCTTTCCTCTAGAAGGGTGGAATGCTACCTCCGCCACCAGAATTGGCGGGGGGTAGTATTCCAAGATGTTTGACACCAAACACGACATGTTTCGGTGCAGCCATTCCATAGTTAGCATTTTACCGCGAGGATATAATGCGTTTAAGAGTATATGGTCAGGCTGCACTACAAACAGCATCAGAGATGGTCTCCCGAACGCTGCAGAGGGCCCTGCTCATGCAGGGGCACCCTCTCACATAGGAACCATGCACTCTGCCTTTAGGATTGATAAGGCCTGCCTTAGGAGTGACTTATAGGTTTATATGTGTGTATGCATTTAGTGATATAGGTAACCTATACCACAGCAAGGGGTGCATGCACCACCTTACCCAGGCTGCTGTAGCAGACCTGTGGTGTCAGTTTGGATGGCCTACCAGGGGTGGCATAATATATGCTGCAGCCCCTGGCAGGCCTCTGAGGTACCTATGCCCTTGGTACATAGTATACCATATACTAGGGACTTACAAGGGCACTCCAGATCCTAATCAGAGATGTGCCTAAGGCACATGGAGACCCTTTAAAGAGGAAACAGCTAGGCTGGGGTTCTGAATAGCAGGGCCCCAGCCAGACTAATGTCGAAAACCAGTGAAGTATCAGCAAAAGTGGGGGTACCCCTGTGAAGCAGATCCTACTCTCCTACACAACCCCCCAAACGTAGGGACATTAAACTAACCTTGCCCAGTTAAGTCTTCATGTTCTAAGTGGAAATACCTAGAGAGTCCATCTGCATTCGCATGGTTACTCCCAGGCCTATGTTCCACTGTAAAGTCCATCCCCTGTAGGGAAATGGACCACCTAAGCAGTTTGGGGTTTTCACCCTTCATTTGTTTTAGCCATAAGAGGGGCTTATGGTCTGTCTGAACCAGGAAGTGTGTACCAAACAAGTATGGCCTCAACTTCTTCAGAGCCCAGACCACAGCAAAGGCCTCCCTCTCTATGGCTGACCAACGTTTCTCTCTAGGGGTCAGCCTTCTGCTAATAAAAGCTACTGGCTGATCCTGACCTTCTTCATTCAATTGTGACAGTACAGCCCCTACCCCCAATTCAGATGCATCTGTTTGGACAATGAACTTCTTGGAGTAATCAGGACTCTGCAGAATTGGAGCAGTGCACATGGCCTGCTTGAGGTCATCAAATGCCTTTTGACAGCTAACTGTCCACTGAACCTTTTGGGCATTTTCTTAGAAGTTAAGTCATTCAAGGGTGTCACTATTGATCCATACCCTTGACAAATCTCCTATAGTACCCAGTCAGGCCTAAGAAGGCTCTCACCTGAGTCTGGGTAGTTGGAGCAGTCCAGTCCATGATGGTCTGGATCTTGCTCTGCAAAGGTTGAACCTGGCCTCCACCCACAAGGTGGCCCAGGTACACAACCTGACTCTGCCCTATCTGGCACTTAGTGGCCTTGATAGTCAGGCCTGCCTTTTGCAGGGCCTGTAAAACATTCCTGAGGTGGACCAGGTGATCCTCCCAGGTGGAGCTAAAGACAGCAATATCATCTAGATAAGCTGCACTATAGGCCTCCAGTCCTGTGAGAACTGTGTTCACCAACC
>CAWUFW010026134.1:0-36578 GCA_963921515.1 Calotriton arnoldi | reverse complement strand
GCTTCCGCCCGACATCGTAATGGACCCCTTAGTGTGTAATAATTACTATTGTTTAATAATTTTTGCATATATTAGTTCCGTAGCGGGTTGTGAGTTTTTAGGGGAATAGGGTGGGAAGTAATTTAATTTACATTATAAAAATTAATAATTTATTAATTAATAATTTAGGGGCCCATTACGATGGCGGGCGGAAGCACCACCGTCGTGCTGGCGGATGCAAAAAGCACCAGTTACCGCCGGCACGCAGCAGTCCACACGCCCGTCCAATTACGATGCGAAAAGCAGGCCAAACACCGCCGGCAAGCCAGCAACACCGTCCGCCATCAAAGTGCGCCCGTACACGTAGCGGCGCAGCCCAACTGACACACACCGTCCGACGAAACACGTCCCGCCCGGCGCATAAATTACGATGCCGCAAACAAACGGCTCCCACGGCCAAGAGATACCGTACGACAAACCGAAGCGGTAACACGGATGCCGAGCACGGACAACGAAGAAGCGGCTCCCCGAGCATGAATCCAGCACTGCAGGCCCTCCCCATGCTTCTGCTGATGCACCACCAAGGACGCAACGTACCGCGGAGACGCAGGTAGGCACACACACAACAAGTGCACGCAAACAGCGCACACAGTGCAAGGGCGGAAAAAGCGGACAACCCCCACCAGCGCGTGTACACTACACATCCACCATTGCATCCACATATGACACACAGGCCAAATCATAACATCGCGGAACACATGTGTACACACCACCTGGGACTAGGAACCAACCACCCCATCACGGCCCCAAAGCGCCGATGACGCCGCCACACATGCGCACAACGCAGAGGCCAACCGCAGCGCCATGCATGCGTCGCACACAGACACAGGGACACAACCAAGCAGCACACACATCAGCCCCACCCCGAACGCACATGACACGTGACAGGCCTGCCACAGACATGTCCCCAACGCCCAATTCACGGACATCACCCAACGCCACACAACCGACGCACACATGTCAGTGAAGTCACGCAACAGCAGGACACACCCCAGTGTAACAAACATGGCGTAGCACACAGCGGCGGCAACACCAACTAGGAGAAGCAGGGCTCCTTCGGGAAGAGGAACGCCAGTACCACACTGAAACACCCATACCACCCTGCACATATGAACAAGACATATAAAACGGAACACCAAAGAGCCCGGGGACCGACAACAGGTGGCCCAAGAATAACATTCACACACAAGGCCCAACGCAGAGCGGAAAGGCAGCCTGCCGCCCACACAAGGGAGAGCAGACAGCACTGAATGACCTTCCATTCCAACTCCGAAACCACAGCCCTACGACAGAAGCCGGTGAATACAGCCATTGTCCAAGAATAGACCAACACAGGCATGCCGAGGAGACCGACCACAGGGCAGATAGCGCATATCACAGAAGCACACAACGGACGGGGAAGAAAGAAGAAAACACTCCCCCATGTCAGCCACATGCAAGTTAATTGGAAGGAGTCACACATCACTGACCTTGAACTGTCTGAGAAGCATGTGGGAAGAGGGCCCGTGTCCTCCAAACAAGCAAACAGAACACAAGTCCTGTCTCCCTACGACTACACAGAGCTCACAGCAACCTCGGAGCGTGCACATTGCAGACTGCACACACAGCCGGAGCACGCCACCACAACGCACCGCTGCGAAATGGCAACCGCAACACACCTACCCAACTACGCCGAACAGCTCAAGCTGTACAAAACCAACCTGTTCCATACATTGGGATGCGATCTCCTGTCCCTGCTGAACGTAAGTTACCGACTGAGTTACCGCATCACATTGTTCAGCTGCGTCATGCCCGTCTTCTACTGTCGGAGGTGTCCCTACCAGCATCCCGTCGAGATATGCCTCTCCAACCCGGCATGTCTGAAGGCGGACCTGCTACCACTACTCCTCCCTCTGGACGCACACGACAGGGCCTGCTCTGCCTATGGGGGCATGGCGTATGTGGCCAACATCGCACCCGCACTGAAATGGGACCACTGTGCCTCCACACGACGGATCATCGAGAACAGCTACATCGAATGTCACCCAGCATGCCCCATCATGGTCCTCCAAGGGACAACTTACGAACAACACCTTGACAGCCACCATCCGCTACATTGGCTGGCAAACATGTACACCACCAATGACATGGAAGCCCTGCTGGACGGCATCGCATACCTGACAACCTGTAAATTCGTCGGACCACAACGCAGGTTCCCCGAGTGACCTATGATGTCCAACCCCGCACCCATGCTTTGCTTCCGCACGGACTGGCCAGTCACCACCACAACAGCCATACCAAACGACCGGCAACTGTAACCACACCATCAACGACATCGCCATGACATCGGATATGACCGGGACATGCACACTGTTCCCCATCACATCCAAGAACACCGCATGCATCGTGGGAGGCAGTGGCATGGGCTCTGTGTATCGCACCCACATGGACGGAACTGCACGAACAACCAGGACACGACATGGATCCAGCGCCCATGGACACACACACCGCTCAGTGGACATGAATAGGTCGCCTGGAGTCTGTGGGTGCTGCACCCCTCCCACCCCCGCCCCGGGAATCCCATACCAGGACCTTTGCATGGACGACAAGTGCATACAACAACAACACGACCCCAGTGACTGTGACATGTCCAGTAACCACCACAGTGCAACAACAAGTGGCACGCCGCTGCATGCACGCAAGCACATGCCCTGATGTCATCTCACATGCACGCGTGCATGAGGAACAACCGCAGCAAACCTGTCACATGGAACTGAGATGGACTGTGCCCATGATGCCAAGCGGTCTGGTAGGCTACATGTATACCGTCTGTGTCAAAGTCCGCAGCTCCGCAGCTATACGTAAATGTACATTAGCACAGCCTTGGCCAAGCAGATGTCACTCTGAAGCCCACATCCCACATGCAACAGCCAATCACATGTAACCCCACACCCTATCCCATTTGCAATCATGCTCAGTATATCCTCAACATGTATTCCGCTGCCAGTAGTGTCCACTATACTGCATCACAGAGGACAGAAGACTCAATATAATGTTTGAAACCAAAACTGTCTCCGCTGACTCATTTCACAAGTACGAATGAGAGAGGATGAGAGTATGTGAAGTACACGGCAGTCGTGACATGACCATGTAGTCCACTGGTATTGGATGTCAACGCAAATGAGTAGCACAACTGTGGAAGACACACATGTGTCGTGTGAAGTCGTATGGACGCAGTGCTCAGGTGGGTGGGTGCGACGGGTAGATGCGCACATGCCAAGTTGGAGCACGCCGTGTTGGGAGGGGTCATGAACAGTACACCACCGCTTCCCTGGGCATCGTGAGAGGACACCTGTCGGGGGGAGTGAACACGTGTGTGCACAGCAGCCGGGCACACGTACAAAGCGGTACCAGGCGCACCTCAGCCCACCCTCTGTGGACAAGCTGGATCCTGTTGTGCGCCCGCCATGCCCCTTGACAAGGCACACACAGCCCCAGTCGACCAGGTGTAACCCCAACATAGTCAATCCGCACAGGCGATACAGGGCACGGGATGGCAGTGGAGCATGGTGTGTGAGAGGTCTCCTCGCGCTCCTCCTGGTCATATCACGCAGGCAATAGAACCTCAACGTCTAGCATGGCACAAGTCAA
Organism: Calotriton arnoldi; assembly: GCA_963921515.1. Classification (NCBI taxonomy): domain Eukaryota; kingdom Metazoa; phylum Chordata; class Amphibia; order Caudata; family Salamandridae; genus Calotriton; species Calotriton arnoldi. The sequence goes on along the minus strand of CAWUFW010026134.1, from coordinate 32,909 downwards.
ATGGAAGTGTAGGGGACGCACCACAGCACGAGCAGCACTGACGTCACGGGAGGTGGCTCGCACCATCCCATCCATTGCCCATCATACCAACCACGCCACATGCCATTGCGACTAAGTGCAAGCGCGTGCGCCACCACCCCCGAGCCCTCCCCAGAGAGGCCAAAGAGTGAATGTGTGGGCCATCAGCCACAGACGGACGCGGCCTGGCCGCAAGGGCAGCCACAGCCACTGGGTGTCGCAGGTGGCGGATCCGGAAGGCGAAGACTGTGATGCATAGTCCATGCAGGCCGGGTCTCCATTTGGGGCACCACGCAGGTGGACGGCGTCCCGCCACACATCATACCCTGAGACAGCCCACTCGTGCAACTGGACCCACACATACACTCCTTGCCCTCTCTGGTGCGAGCTTGGGGCTGCCTGTGCAGGCGCTAGCCTCGCAGGTGAGCATGCATATTGGGGGAGCGAGGGGAGGACATGAGGGCTGGGGCGAAGATGACTGTATCACTGTCAGTAAGTACAAGGGATGACCCAGATGTGGAAAGGAAGAGACGTGTCCCGTGTGTACTGCAACTAGTCGCCAATCCAACTACCCCCCCATGTCCGGAATGTAAGCCCGCACCTAGGCCCGCCCATCCGCCACATCGAACATACCACCAGCACGACAACCTTCCCATTCGGAACACTGACTGGGGGTGGCGACCAGTGTACAATCATGTGTAGCCTACCCACGCGTACATGTGGGCCCTCCATGATCCATGTCACCTGCGGCAAAGTCATGACATGCGCAATGAGGGAAGTGAGGAGAGCTGTCCGCCCCACGCGCAGAAGGTGCATCAGCTCCACAGACCCAGCAGCGAGTCCAGCAGGGGTCACATGTGCAGGGGCAGCTGTGCCTGGTGTGAAGGCACATGCATATAGACAGCACATCGACCAATGTGTAGTCTGCCCACATCTACAGTCCATCATCATGCGGACATAGGAATTGAACACAGGGCAACACATCTTCAGTTGGTGCACCCACCGTGACCAACAATGCGCAATCATCGACGTACCCGCCCTGTGCATGGCCCCCCACCCAACGGAGGCACATCCAGTGCCACCATCCCACACACACAAGCCTTCCACGGAACATGCTGTGTCCAATGGTCAGTACAGAGTCAGCGCCCATCTGGTGGATCCTGAACAGGAGACACATGCACACACATGCCAGCTCCCACTATGTACGTCTGCCACCTGGCACGTGCAATGTAACCTCTCACCTGTGACGTGTGACTGCAAGCACACAGCCGTCTTGGCATGGGGCTGTCAATGTGGACACCTGTCAATGTTTCGGGAGGTGTGATCCGTACAGTGCTGTACATAGGGTGCAGTGCTGACACCTACTACTGTCTCATATCCCCTCGTGCCACAGGTCCCACTTGTTTTGGCCGCTCAGCCTGTGCCCACATCATCGTCGTCGTGTGCCATACTCATCCAGCCGCGGAAGCAGTTCCATGCTCAGCAGACATTCATGTTGCCGTGGCGTTGCCGCTTGACGGATATGCAGTCAGTCCCCATCAGCACGCCCCGCAAGTCATTGGGGCCTAGATCCCCATGTGCATGCACATGGCAGTGGTTTGTATCACTAGCCATTGCCATTGTTGGGAGACCTGTGTAAGTGTATTGTGGCCGTGCCGTCCCAGCTTGACAGCTGGGCTGTGGCTCATGTGCTTGCTCAGTCATGTCAGTGATGTGTATGCGAAATTGCTATGTGTCGTGTTGCTTTGACATGTGTCCTCTGCCATTGTCCCTAGGCGGAGACCGAACATTGACCGCCCATACCAATTGCTGGCGGACATGGACGATACAGAGGTTATTAGGAAGTTTCGGCTGGACAGGCCAACCCTGCATCGACTGTGTGCCATGTTAGAACCCCATCTCCGTCCCCGCAGGGTGTATCCGACTGCTGTCACCCCCACGGCTAAGGTGATGGCCGCCATGCATTTCTTCGCCACTGGGTCATTCCAGCACACAGTGGGCATTGGAGGAGGGATGTCCCAGCCCATGTTCAGCAAGGTGCTGAGGGATGTACTGGCAGCCATGATGCTGTACCGAAACAGGTACATCCGCTTCCCCAGGGCTCGTGAATTGGCGGCAGTGAAGGGTGCATTCTATGCCCTTGGCAGAATCCCACACGTTGTTGGAGCCATTGACTGCACACATGTCGGCCTTGTTCCACCACAGGACACTGAGCACCTGTACCGCAACAGGAAGCACACGCACTCCCTGAATGTGCAAGTGGTGTGCCTTGCGGACATGGTGATCACCCACGTGTGTGCAAAGTTCCCAGGCTCGGCCCATGACGCACACATAATGCGCAACAGCATCTTGCCACGACTGATGTCCAATATGCAACAGGATCGTGCCTGTATTGTCGGTGAGTATGTGGAGTGGTGTAGCGTGCTGGTTGTGCGATGCTGTCCCCTGTCCAGTTGGAATTGCAACGGTTCTCTGTGTCCCTCACACCCAGGTGACTCTGCGTACCCGAATGGGGCATGGCTGCTCAGTCCATTGAGGAATCCTCGCACCCCAGCAGACGATCGCTACAATGAGGCACATGGGAGGACCAGACTTGTGGTCGAGCGTACCTTTGGCCTCCTCAAGTCCAGGTTCAGGTGCCTGGACCGCACCGGGGGTGCGCTGGCGTACTCCCCACAGAAGGTGTGCCAGATAGTGGTGGCGTGCTGCATGCTGCACAATCTGGCCATTCGGAAGCAGATCCCCCTCATCGTGGATGACGGAGATCAACCAGGGCCCCAGCCCGCAGACCAGGACAGCTCGAGTGAGGAGGACAGCGGAGAGGAGGAAGCTGGTAATGTGCGGCAGCAGCTCATCGCCCGCTACTTCACTTGACGGTGAGGGTCCATGTACGACGGCTGATGTGGCTGTATCTGTGCAGGTGTGTGTGTGCTGTGTCAGGGTGGCCGTTTGTTCACTGCGTGCTGTGTGTCAACGCTCCATGGCCAGGGTAGTATGCCACTGTTGGTGGCTGTGGCATTGTGCCCTATTGCTCTGTGCGATGTGTGTACATTGCTTGTAGTTGTTGACATGTACTGTGTGATGGGTGTGTGACACACTCATTGAATGTGCTCCTGTTCTGTCTCCCACCCCTAGGTCCCTACAGGCCCTCCGGATTCAATTGCCATGCCACGCATCAGGTGCCTTTCCGCCCAAGGTGGCCGTTGTATTCCGTACAAATAAAACACAGGGCACAAACAGCAGTTAGTGAAAAAGGTGCATTTATTACAAACTGTGACATGTGATTGTGTGTAAGGTGATGACAAAAGTGGTGCGTGCAGTGACAATGAGCTGTCGGTCATGGCTGCGTGATGATCAGGGTGTACCCACTGGTTCTATGTCCATAGTCCAACACACACATGCCATCCAGATGGCTGTGTGGAGTGGGATCGTAGTCCAAGTCAATGCAGTGGCTGGTCAAGGAAGGCTGGCGGAAGGCTGGCTGGCTGCCTCACTTGCGTTTGGAGCGTGCAAAGTCCTCCCGGGAGATCTGTTTCCACTTCGGACGGCCCCTTCCACGTTTGCGAGGGGGTGCCTGCTTGCGACATGCTGGTGGTTGAGGTGTGCTCACTGGCTGTGGACGCAGGGGAACTGGACACTGCTGCTCCACCCTGCGCCCCGGCAGGTGGTGGCGGAGGGGGAGCTGCTGTCCCTGGCTGTGACCTCACCGCCACCACCAGCTGGCCCATGAGGTCCACGATTTGGCCCATACGGGCGTCCATGGACCTCAGCACCCCCAGCACCTCACGCGTGTCTGAAGCAGACCGGACCCATTGTCCTTGGGCCTCTTCATAGGCCCCAAGGACTCTGGCCATTTGAGGCAGGGCATGGCTCCCAGGGGAGGCTGGCGTTTCCCTGACCCTGCTCCTCCTACCAGTCCTGCTGCCACCGGCCTGCCCACTAGCCACATTGCTCACCACGGTCCTCGCTGTGGCTCCCAGGGTGGATCCAGTCGGCCGGGCCACCACCTGCGCTGGGGCTGGTGCCAGCGAAGACGTGGTGGTGGTGGCGGCGGTGGTGGTCGGTGCGGCGATGGTGGCGGTTGCGGCAGTGGTAGTGGCCACAATGACCGTGGGTGTGGCCGCAACGACAGTGGCAGCAGGGGGCTGGGAATGTTCAGCAGCCCTGGATGATGGGTTGGTGGGTAGGAGGGGTCCTGGGGAGCGGCTGGGCCCTGCCACACCAGATGGGCCTGCTTGGTGGTCCGTGTCCGAAGAGGAGGACAGATCCTCCAGATCCGTGTGTCCTCTTTGGGGGCTTGTAGGCTGGCTGTGCTGGCTGCTGGCTCCATCCCCAGCATCCAGCAGTTCGTCACCTGTGGAGAGAATGAGATTTGTTATTGTGTTGCACCTGGCGAAGTATGTATTTGTCGTCTGACATTAACAGTTCGTGCAATCTCGTACATGGGTTTCCCGGAGGCGTGTGTGTGGCTGTAGCATCTGTAGTTGTGTGTGCTTGGCAATGGGACTGTGTGCTGTGCACATGTGGCATGGGACGGATTGGCCATGCCGATGGGTGTGTTGCTGTGCCCCTACTTATTGTGACTCTGGTGTATGCGGGCTCCTGGCCCATCCTGGGTCTGGTTTGTACTTTGCTTTTGGTGTTCAGATGGGACGCTTAGGAACGCATATGGCAACATGGGGGCCATGCCCCAGATTCGCATTTGGGAGGGGATATGCTTTTGGGGTTCAAATGGAACGCTTAGGAACGCATATGGCAACATGGGGGCCATGCCCCAGATTCGCATTTGGGAGGAAATATGCTTTTGGGGTTCAAATGGAACGCTTAGGAACGCATATGGCAACATGGGGGCCATGCCCCAGATTCGCATTTGGGAGGGGATATGCTTTTGGGGTTCAAATGGAACGCTTAGCCACGCATATGGCAACATGGGGGCCATGCCCCAGATTCGCATTTGGGAGGGAATATGCTTTTGGGGTTCAAATGGAACGCTTAGGAACGCATATGGCAACATGGGGGCCATGCCCCAGATTCGCATTTGGGAGGGGATATGCTTTTGGGGTTCAAATGGAACGCTTAGGAACGCATATGGCAACATGGGGGCCATGCCCCAGATTCGCATTTGGGAGGGGATATGCTTTTGGGGTACATGCTGTGAGCCATGGGTGCCGAACGTGACATGTGTTGTGGCAGCATGACAGTGCATGGTTTGAGGTGTGTGCATGCTTGACATGGCCTGCATATTTGCTGTCTGTTGTGATTACTGGACATGGCATTGGACGCATCGTTATGAGTGAGTGATGGTTGTGTGCCAGCCAACGTATTGCAGTTGTCCCATCTCCTTGGTGTGCGTGCTGCCCTGTGCCATGTGCATCACTGCAGTGCTCGGGGGTGTGGCCCATGTTGTGTGTTGTTGCTCACAGTGTGTCGTGCGCTTCATTGACTTCTGGCACATGGTTGGTCATGGGCATGTATCTTAGCGTGACTGCTGTATGTGTAGCAGCTGTGCGGATGACATGCCTTTCATGAGACTGGGGCTGACGGATGGATGGTATGTTGTATGTGCATGGTGTGTCTGTGTGTTTGATGGGTTCAGTGGTGTTCGTGTGCATATATGTTGTTCCGCTCTGTTGCGTCTAGTGTTGTTTGTCTTACATAGGCGTAGTTGTGGGGTGTGTGGTTGACAGGCAGTAGGGGCTACATGGACAGGACTTCAATGGTGTTTCGGTTGTGTGTGATGAGTTGCACAGTGGCTGCCGTGTGGTACTATATTCAGTGTGGCTTGTGCATGCAGACGTGGCTCCTTGGGTGTTGCTATGTATGTGATGGGTCATGTGGGGTGTGAGTCTGTTGTTCATGTCCGTGTGCACATTGTTCACTTGTTCGTGACGGTGGGCGGTGCTGCGTGTTCGTCTGCTACGTGACATGTCCCATGTGTTGGTCGTGTTATGGTCCTCATGCCTCCAGTAATCCAGCCCTGTCCAGTTTCCCACCTGCAAGTTGTTCGTGCGTGCACTGTACTGGATGCCACATGGCTCTAAGCGGGGGTGCTCCATGTTGCAGGTCTGTGGGGGTGTTGTGGGTCGTGGGGGTGGCTGGACACCCACTGACACCGATTGCTGTGGACCGTGATGTCTGCCTTTCGGCTGTCGTTGTGCACTGCGGTGGCTGACACGTGGCTGTGGGGTGTGGGGGATGCTCCTCCTTGCTGTGCTGTGGGACTGGGGCCTGGTGTGTGTTGTACTTGGGCTGTCCACCCTCCCACCCACTGCACTTTGTGTTCCTGCCACTTACCTGTTACTTGTCGGTTAGTGCAGCTGTGGCGGACACATGGGTGTGGTGGGTGCTCGTTGTGGCGCTTCTGGCATATTTGGGGACCTGTTGGTGGTTACGTGGCTGGCTGAGTGTACACATGTCCCCACGTATGTTACAGTTGTTCGGTTTGGGCTGTGTGTGATGGTGTCTGTTGCATGTGTGTGTGATGTGTTGTGTATTGTGTGCTGGACATGGGGGTGTTTGTCCCTGGGAGCTGTGGCATGGTGGTTGCGCATGTGAGTACATAGCGGTGTGCTGGTATACATTAGTGTGTACTTACCAGCCTCCACTCCCCCTGCTAATCCGGCGAGGATCTCCGGATGTATTACGACTCGCACCTTCTCCTCCCACGCTTTGAAGGTCTTAAAGAGCGCGGGATTCCCTCCGCCAGTGAAGGCAGCCAGCTCTTTGTTTTTGCCCTCCTTCTTCTTGACCAGGCTCTTGACGTCATTCCAACGTTTGTTTATTTCACCTCTGTTCCTGGGCAGGGTCCCGACTGCATTGACCTGGTCTACGATCCGGTTCCACATTCTGTTTCTGGTGGCTAGTGGTGTGTGCTGGACCATGTTCCCATAGATTTGTGGGTACACCTTGATGATCTCGTCGACCATGACCGTCAGCTCCATGGGCGTGAACTTGGGCATTCTTTGTGGTGCCATGGTGTTTGTGGTGCTGGTGCGGTGTGTGTTGTGTAATGTGCAGGGGGTTTGTGGTGCCGGTGTTTGGTGGTGTTTGGTGGTGGTGGTGGTGGTGGTTGTGATGTGTGCGTTTCTGTGGTGTGCTGCTGTCCTTGCTGTGTCACTGTGTCCTCTCCTCTCCTCTCTAGTTTGCAATGTAGCAAGGGGTTGTGGTCTGTGGGAGTGCTGCTTTTGTACTCACCTATGTGGGTGTGTCCTCATGGTCTGTTGTTTTCAGGTGTGTTGTGTCTGGGGTTCTGGCCTTTGTATTTTTTGTTTGTCCGGGGGTGTTTTCGGGATGTGTACTGTGCTTGTGTATTTGTGCGTGCCTTGCTGTGTGGACTTGTTGGCCATGTTGTGTGCTATTGGTTTTGTGTGCGGATGGTTTCTGTGCAGGTACGTTGGCGCCATGGCTTCTGCCGTGTCGATTCTCATCGGCGTTGTTTGCGCTGGCGGGCGGTATATTTGTGGTTTTTCCGCGCTCATGTCGGTGCGATCGTAATTTCACGTGCGGTGTGTCGGCCGTGAGGGCGGGCGGTTTTGTGTTGTCGTGCGTGTTTCCGTCCGTGGCGGGCGGTTTGACTCCGACTCGGACGTTGGCGGGCGGTATTTTGTGTGGATTTTCCGCCGATGGCGGTTTTGGGTTTGTGTAATCGTAATGGCGTGGTCGGTGTTCAGGCGGTGTGTGCGGGCGGATTTTTGCCGCTTCCATGCCTGGCGGATTTATTTACGCCGGGTATCGTAATGGGCCCCTAAGTGTTTTATAATAACTATTGTTTAATAATTTTTGCGTATATTAGTTCCGTAGCGGGTTGTGGGTTTATAGGGGAATAGGGTGGGAAGTAATTTAATTTAAATTATAAAAATTAATAATTTATAAATTAATAACTTATTGTTTAATAATTACTTTTGTTAATTAAGTTAATTAATTTAATATTAAATATATAAAAAGTTAATAATAATCTTTTTAAATTAATTGATAATTATGTAAATTGTTTATTTTTTTATTATTAATTAGTAATTAATTACATATTAATTATTACAAATTAATTTATTAATATGTTAATTATGTAAATACAATAGTAGTGTGTTGAGTGTTGAAAGGGGATTAGGTGGGAATTAAGTTAAATTTAATTCAAATTTTAATAATTTTAAAATATTATGTATTCAAAGTTATTTTATAATTTTAATTGTGTTAATTAATTTAGATATGATAGTTATTAATTTGATTGTTAATTGTAATTAGCTAATTAATTAGATGTTAATTCATTATGTTCATTCATTAATATTTTACACTATTGGAGGTGACATTTATAGGGGAAAATGGAAGGTAAATATATTTTTATTAATTAATTATTTGTTAATTAATTTTAATTATATTGTAGGAGTGGGTCTACTCAATTATTCCCCTTCGCTATCCAACACTTTTCCTACTGTTGCACTCGCTGGAGTCGGAATAGTAATTTGTACCCATCCGCTATCCAACAAATTCCCTACTTTTGCAGTTGTTGCAGTGTGAATACTAATTTTATTCCCTTAGCTATGCAACGTTTTTAATTTTGTTATATTTAATGTAGTGTAAATTATTAATTAACATAAAACAATTTACTTTAATTATTTAAATTATTATATATTATTTATTTTTATATTTATATAATGTTTATTTATATATATATATGTAAATATATTTTTAATAATGTTTTAAATATTTTATAATTAAGATTAATAATTATTATATAATATTATTAAGTAAATATATATATATTAAAAAACAATTTATTTTTACATTACATTTATTATTTTTACATTTTAAGCTTTTTTACATTATTTTAGCTATGTTTTATTTAATTGTGTTTATTATTTAATTACTTTTATATTATTTTTAATACATTTAAAAAATTCGATATTTTAGTTAACTATATTTTAAACATCGATATTTTGTACTCGATATTTTAGTACTTACCTGTTTGTAGATAGGGACTCGATATTCTGTCCCTCGATATTTTGGCATCGATATTCTGGACAGTCGATATTCTGTCCCTCGATATTTAGTCACTGAACCCATAAATAGTGTGTTCTGCTACTCCCGCTGTTATCATCTCCTCCCTACATGAGATTTTTCTACCCTCACTGGTCTGATATCTGCCCTGCTGATCTGTCTGCAATTTTTCTTTATTGGGTTTTTGAAAACTTTATAAAGCTGTTCGCAGGTTTGGCTCTTTCTCTGTGATTCTGTGGAATGTCCAGCTCTTGCGGAGAAGCACTATGATTGATCAAGGCAGTCATTTTCACCTTTATTATCCTGAACTCCTGAAGCTGATAAAGGATTCAGGGCCTCACTTGAGGCATGCTCCTGCACCACCTGTTGCGTCAGTGGATCAGGAGTATTGAGATCCAGCTGGTTTGAACTTGCTGGAGGTAGGCCTTGTCTCATTGTCCCCTTACAATCATCTAGAATTGAACTGATAACTTCTGGGATTTCTGTAAGCTTGATGACAATCTTTGAACAGGTTCTTATCTCATTTGAGAATGCATTAATCTTGAGGGATTCTATCACTGTGCACACAATTACTTACATGCAGGAGTCAATTGTTGTTATGCTAAATGACATTTCACCAAGAATTTGTGTTTGGTCGTCCAATTTCCAACTGTGTGCTGTTAAATAATTTGCCATGAGATCCAGAGTTAGTTGCTCTGGATATGGCTCCGGGAAGGAAAGTCTGCAGCATCAGCAGCATCAGTGCCCATAGACTTTGATGACCGACAGTCCAGAGACACTGGTTTCATGGTACTATTAGGAAAGAAACTGTTGTGACCAAGCACTCCATGATATGTGTCTATTAGGCCCAAACCCTTCTTGTCTAATTCAAACCAGATATCAGAGTCCCCGCTGCTGACAGAAATGTCTGATTTGGAGAAACCAGTACAAGGGTTAGAGGAGCCTTGTCTACCATTTTTGACTGTCTGTTCTTTTCTGTGGGACTTTTGCATGGTTTGGTCGCTGGTGCCTGGCTAATATCTTCCCCAGCATTAAATTTGTTGTGAAAATCTGCTACAGTTGTGATTTGGTGCATATCCAATGCACCATTCCCTAAGGTTGAGGGAAGACCTGCCTCTGCTTCCGGGGCCTTCATGCGGGGATTACCTCCGCTGGTGTTTTCCAGCACGGATTTTAAACTCTTAGGGGTAAGAAATCGCCCACTAACGCGGGCACTCTTGTCCTGGCGGTCTATATTTTTAGGATCAAATGAGGATGGCTCTATATTACCCTCACTAACGGTTGCTCATTGTTCAAAGCACTCATAAAGTAATTAGTGATTTTGTTTAATGGAAGAGCACTGGGCGCTACTAGCTGCTATGCAGCCCTAGTAAAGAGCTTGTTCTTCCCCTAGGTGAATCAGAGTCAGTTGATGGTAGTACATGGGAAAGTGACTAGCAAGCTGTTCCACAATAGATAACACTGAGGGAGGAGTTTATGTATGGGTTCGTGTGTTTTAGATATTTCCTGCATGGCAGATAGCAGCTCAACATTTACTACTATTACTTTTGTTACTTCTTTTATGGAGTAATTTTTGGAGTCTTCACTGAGGGAGGAGTTTGTGTATGGGTTCATGTGTTTTAGATATTTCCTGCATGGCAGATAGCAGCTCAACATTTACTACTATTACTTCTGTTACTTCTTTTATGGAGTAATTTTTGGAGTCTTCTGTGGTATTTATGATATCTGTGAAATCTATGAGCAGCTTTGAAGCGACATCTGCCATGGCTACAATGTCCATATTGTCCCCCCATATTATCCTCTGGAATCTCAAGGGAGTCTCCAGTAGCATTGCTTAAATTAGATGATTGCTGCCTTAAGACTTGCATTGACTTGTTTTGCCTCTTGACATTTTTCACGACCTGACAAAGATGAGCTTCTCAGACGTTTATTATTTGCTGTTGGACTTGAATGTTGGTGTTAAAGCCTTGATAAGGTCTATTAGTGCTGTTTAATAATTGTGACATTGTGTCGGAACTACCGTCACTGTTTGAAATACATGGGGAAAAAGATTGTAATAGATTATACAAGGGGTACTGCCACCGAACCACTGGGCACAAGGGGGGGGAGGGCAAGGTCAATGCCGACTAATACAGTGCGGGGGCATCACACCCATTCCGCAAGCCACACCCGATCCTGGTCGGGCCACTTCCACAAGCTTAGGTCTCAAACCACTGTAGCAGGACCTAGACCCACTATGCCGGCTCTGCCATTGCTGGCTTCACTGCCATTGCTCTTGCAGAAGCCTTTCTCTCCCTGCTGTCTCCTTGCCACTTCTCTGCACCAGAGTTTTGAGCCTCCTCAGCTGTTTGTCAGACTGCCAGTGATACTACCACTATTGGCTCTTCTGCTGCCTCCTACTGTCAATAGAGGCTACTGTCTGCTGGTATGCTAATATGCTGCTATTAGCTATTCACTCCCTCAATGCTCCTAGTCTCTGACGTCTCCTGAATCATTGCTATGTGCCAGAGAATATAACTGTGAGGGCTCTGAAGTCTCTGGACTTGATCTCGCTAGGCAGATGGTGGATGTCTAAAAGGGTGGACCTCTAAACACGGTGCAGGCAGTGTAATGAACAAGCAGGGGCTCTAGCATACTGCTTGTACATCCTCTCCTTAGGGGGAGCGAGAAGCAGAGAGAAGCAGGTTGGTGATGCTGATGGTTGTTAGTTGGCAGCAAGGGTGGTGGCAGCAGCAGACATCGAAACGCGCACAGGATGCACTTGCCTAATTCCAACTGCATCCTCGTGGTGAGTGGTGCCGCAGCTTAGTGCTTGCTGCCTAGATCGTGCTGGCTCCCACTGCCTTCATACAGCCCTTACACCACTTTCAGCCATTACTTGGATGTCTCACCTCTTGCTTCGGCTTGCTCCTCAGTGTAGCCATGAGACTACAGGGCTGTGGCACTCTTCTGTGCCGTGCCCTCTCTCTCTTTTGCATCCTTCACGTTAGGTGCTTCAGGCGCTGCTGCTCCGGCAGCCCCCCGGGACTGCCATTTAGACTGCAGTCACACTTTAGAGGGCAGGAAAAGGCAGAGGGCAGAAGGAGCATTGGAGGGCCATCAGATAGTCCATGGGGTAGTCCACCAACAGTAGTGCAGGTGAAGACAGAGGATACAAAGTCAATGGGGCATGGGGCATACGGATCCAACAACCAGCAGACCATGACTGCTGACACCGCCTCACAGGTAGCATCTCGTTGTCGTAAGATGCTATGTGTCTCAACACGTCTCTGTGGACCTGGTTTGCAACAATGTTACAGCTAACTTTTTGTTGGCCTAATGTGTGAAAGTTTTATACTCATATCAACAGTATTTTCAAAACCACAAATCACTCTGAAAAATCGCTTCACACTCAGTCAAGCTCTAGACAGCCAGTTATACTATTATACATTTTGACTGCTAAATAGTGCTTACTAGTTTATACCCTATGAGGTTTAACTAAATTCAAAATTGCAGTCAGTGGGTTTCTACTCCCGCTTGGACCAGACTCATCTCCTTCTTTTGCAACGGGGTAAAATTGTTTACAAAGAGCTCCCTTAAAACAGTATCTGAAATATTATAATCAGTCAGCATCACAGATTCTTCCAGTGGCCTGTTCTAGTGCACCTATAGATTTAATTACTGAAATATCAGATAATGAACAAAAACTGTCATCAGTAGCTCTGGATTCCATCTGCCATTGAACAGCAGGTTCATTGATCTCCTTTGATGTGGATGGCAGACTCATCTGAATCTTAATAGGTAAAAAAGCTATTGGTGGTTTTCCATTATTTGTCCTTGTGAGAAAGTGTATTAATATTTATGGGGATGGGAGTCCACAAAAAGTAATAATATCACCATCTTGTTAAGTCAAATAAAGGTTTCAGTAATTTAAGCTTGGGCTCAACCCTTGTAGCTATAGTACAGGACAGATAGGTTTAACATAAGAAGATGTGTAAAGCAATTCGAAGTACCAAACAATTTAAAAGTCAAAAACACAATACCTTAGAAATCCTACTCCAAATTATAAAAATAGAGATTCATTTGACACCAAATGACAAAAATTCAGTAAGGTAAACCAAGCAAATGAAATTTTAAAGTATTAAGTAAAAATAGTGGTAAAAAGCGATGAGCAACAATGAAAGTCAGCAGGCCATGGTAGACCAGGATATAGGCACAATATGAGGCTGCCCGTGATATAGCGCAGGTCGGATACATCAACAAGGTCTACTCTTTTGGCTATTTTACTTTCAGACTTAGGGCCCACTTTATATGTTGGTGGTAAGGGATCTCCGTTGCAGTGCCCATTTCAGCCAGCCCTGTGTTTTCCTACTTGCTTTATGTTGTACAATACAAAAGTGAAGTATTGGGAAATTGACTGAGGTGGATCTGCTGTAACAAATCCCTTTCAATGGCTGTGCATGGATACCTACCATCCATGTCCCACTACTTCACTAGGCAAGCAGCTGTAGGAAATCATGGACTTGCTTATGCTGCTTATGGCCTGATTGACACATTTCTCTGCTGTCAGAAAGTGGTAGGTGTCTTGTTTGCTGAATGACAATTGCATTATAGTCACAGCACAGCACATAATGCTGGATGGAACATAAGCCACATTGTCATGGAGTCTTGACTAGTTTTTGAAGTGTTCTTTAGGGAACTCAGGCAGTTTTCCCCTGCATGGTTGCCTTAGTTTCAAAGGTAGATATGTTCACTCAGTTCAAGAACTGGGTGCCTTGCATGGCAGTCTTGGACACCCCCAATTTGCATCCACAAACTGAAAGGAGTTGGATTTAGGACAGTGAGTGTGCTGAAGGCAGTGGGGTAACAAAACTTGAGGGGGACCCCCTGCAAAGTACATGGAGGGGCCCCACTCTAGACTCACTCAGGAGCTCTCAGGCCAGGGGACTGTGCTGAGGGGGCCCCTGGAGCTTGTGGGCCCCTCGCACTGTGGGGCCTGCGGGGGCCTTTGTTATGCCATTGGCTGAAGTTGCATGAAAGACACATCTTCCTGAGTCGCATGTGGCTCTCATGAGAGCAGTTAGTAAATGTTCTCTAGGCACGAGTTTGGTATTGTTCTGAATGACAATGGAGGTGGATACCTGAATGTGATGAGCCCTTGAATGGTGGTGGTATGTTGATGTGAGTGGACTGATCAGTTGGATTGTGCCTGTGGCATGAAAGTCTTGTGTGTGGTACAAGAATGGCATGTGAGTAGACCATAAAGTGGATGGTGTCTTGACATGGCTTTATGGCTCACCTTCAGTAGTCTTGGTTTAAATATTCAGATGCTATGATGAGTATTTGTTCTTTGAAGCTAGAATTTCTGGAGGTTTCAAAACCAACCCATTTAAGTGATGGATTACCTTTAAACGTTATTGCCAGTTTTATATCTGTGAGAAAGGGTTAAAGGCCAACAAGGGAATCATAATTTTAGAAAGTTATTTGGGAATTATTTGCTTAAAATCTCTGTCCAATCAGTGACAGTGGAAACTAAATCAAACCATGCTGTCAATAAAGTTGTTGGAAGAACTAAACCTTATGAACAGGAGCACACAAAATTTCGATTGGAAACAGATCTTTGTATTCATATACACAATTCAGGGATACACATCACATAATTCCACACAAACATTAACCTTGAAAATCAGATGAAAACTAATATCTCAAAGAGTAATGTTTAAAGAGTCCAGTCTGAGTGTTATCAATATCTTTACACCATGCAATTTGAGGTTAATTGGTGAAAATCCAGTAGATTCATATGGTGAGTTGTACTCGGCATAGATGTTTCAGTATCTGCTGTGCTTAGTCTTCAAGACCATCCTCAGGACCTGAATACATTGGAAATACAAAGATTACCCCTCATGAACTGAAAATGTTGAAAATATAAAGGGATATTAAACGCATATGTACGCCTGTACAATATTACATGATGACCATGATCTAATCCAAGCACCATAGACAAATGTGACATGGAGAAAAGGAATAATGCTTATGTTCTCTGGTGGAACCAGTATTGATCGTACCAAGAATATACCAAAATGCCCATTTATAAAGTAGGAAAAAGACTGGAGAATCCCAAATGAAACAGAGCAACTTTGACTTAGTTTATAAAGTAGTAATGATAGCCTTGACGGAAAAATAAATGGTCTATTTGTGAATCAAAAAGTTCGGGCTCAAGAAAAATAGGTGTGTTAACACTGAGTTGAATCAATTGCAATATCAACTATGAGAATTCACCTATTCCCTTAGTTAATCAAATCGCAAAGTTAAAGATCCACCATTAAAGAACTAGGAGGACAAATTTGGAATGAAGCTGAAAATATAATTGCATCTGAAATCAGAAATTTTGAAAATGTTTAAACAGCCTGTATTACAGACAAAGCAGGGAAAACGTATCTCCAGTGACCCAATCAGCACACAGGGAGAATAGCAGCTATCAACCATTTATGGCATGCACTTCCATATTAATACATATACGGTGCCAAAAAACCAACCTGAAAGACTAGAATGGTGACCGTGGCAGACATATTAGCTGTGAGAGTGACACTATGCTGTGTAAACTGCTTGCGGGCTGTGAAAATGTAAAGTTTCTATAAGCATGTACGAAGTAAGTGTCTGATGTTCGGTTAAATTAACTAGCTCACAGACATGTTACATCTATTTAAGAGAGAGGATTGACAGATAGAGTTTCCGATCGAACATGGTCAAATTGATCATAGTTATGGTACATTATAATAGCTGCAATCTTGGATCATAACATATACTTAAAAAGACAGCAAGATGGAGAATACTCCATCATAATGGCGACAGAGTTTATGTACTGCCAAGATAATGGTCTTGCAGCGATTTCCCTTTTGGGTCCACTTTGGTTCTCCCTTAGTTGCACGTATTAGCTGTTCTAGGCTTCCTCTGCTTCGCACAGCCACACATAATACATTTGTTTTGTGACATAAGATTATTCTAGAAATATGCTGCACATATTATTTGTTATTCAGTGACTCTTCTTGGGATTCAGTATGAACATCTAATACAAGCTAGAAAAACACGTTGTACTGTTTTCTTGTGCCCAGTCAGCAACATCTCTAATGTTTTTAGATATAACATGGTAGCACAGCTGCAGTTTTCTAACGCAGTAGTTCTTATCATAAAAACCATGTCTCAGCCCCTTGTGGGACAGAGAGGAGAATTCAGGCAGAGAGGCCGGTCCTGGAACAGAGGCAGCAAGCTTGCATAAACTAAGTTTAACCTATGATGTGGACCACCTAACTACACACCAGGTATGGGATCCCTTGCTAATCCCAGAGATTGTTTCCATTACTGTTTTAATAATGGTGCAGCCACAGCCTACACCAATTGCTGTCAATTGAAGACCTGCAGTGTTTGCACATGTAATTTTGCATGGCCTTGGCATTGCAGGCGGTGACTTTATTGGTGCAGTTGAAGCCCACGATGGCTATCGTTTGGAAGTCTTTTATTCTCATGTCAATTTTCCAGATGTGGATGCTAATAAAGGTACATTTCATGAATACACGAATGTTAATCCACAAGCATATAGAGCATATCCACCTTCACATTTGGAACATCAAGATTGGTTCCGAGGTGCCCTATACACATACTTGCACCTGTGCGCATGGGTCCCCTTGGTAATGTGGCGGTCGCCTAGCTGGCATTAGCCTTCTTATACACCACTCCCTAATATACAGATCTCAATGTTAATGAGCTACAACAATTATACACTGGCCTAGTTAGACGATATAGATGCTTAACACAGTATAGATTGTGCACCTTGCTGGCTGTCCCTGCAAAGGCCAGCCTGGAAGGGCAATCTCAGTTGCCTGCTGTGATGGAGCGCGATGGTGCTCAGTTATTTGTAGGGGTGCATCATAATCACAGAAAGTCCGCACCCACATATATTCTTTTGTTGGGTTAGCATTTGATCATTAGAAAGTGTTCAGTAATAACACGTGAAAGTGTAAATGGTAGGAAAAGTGTTGTGCCATGCAAAGAGACAACGTAGCATTCATGTTATAATATCGTAATCCATAATATTTGATGTCATTTACCTAACTAAATTGTTCACATGAGATGTAACGCATTTTGATTTAAATGTGCGCCATATAGAAGTGCACGTAGACGTCATTAATTAAGCTTAACGTGTAGGATTTCATAAGTTGTTTGTAATAAAGATGAATTTGATGTGCTTTTGTAATGCAATGATATAGAAAGGCCTATATGAAATGTTCACTCATGTGTGTATTCAAGAGGCCGGTATACCTTATTCTTATGTTGGCCGATTTTTGTAGGCCTGAAATGCATTTTCCCTTGGGGCTCAGGAATAGGGCTGCTAGCGAAATCCATGTGCGTGTTGAATTTGTTCTGTTCTCACGTTTCTGTTGCAGGTGGAGAAAGTAGTCTTTGTTAGTTAGAATAACGTCTTTTGGTTAGGGGAGTTAGGCTCGGGAGGATGTGATACAAATGAGCAAGGAGAATTAATAATTGGGAGCCGGTGTTCTTTCTCATTGAGGAAGGCCTGGGAATCAAGGTCATCGAGCCAGGAGCTGGGAACACGGACACTGCATGGAAAATCACCTATGAGAAGTGTCCAGCAGGATGAGGTGATCTGTGGGTGTGTTTTGCATTTTGGGGTTTTGTATTAGGGACAGTACCCCGGGGGTGGAGTCAGGAGAAGAGGTGAGGAGATCGAAGGAGAGAGAAGGAGCATCTTCGAACGGGCTCTGTAGCTTTGGCTACCTGACCCATACAACGTGAATGTACTTCTTAGGAAGTCTTCATGCGCTGACACCTTTTCTGATCTTGTCTGGGAAATGCTAAGTAGGGATGTCACTATAGTGTTAGTGTAGAGACAGACTAATGTTCTTTATTCATCCACAGATGAAGAAGGATCTTGACGTGGGGGCAATTATTGCCTGCGTTCTGCTTCTGGAGATTGTCTTCTGTTTATTATCCATCGCATAAGATTAGCTCATAGGTTTGGATTTGTACTTTTACAACCTCGTAATGAAGTGCTTGTACATTCAGTTGTTTTTGGCCTTGTAATAAACCGACTAAACTTGGAATTCAGAGTCCGTGATTCATCAGAGTCATGTTTTTATAAATTGTGGTCCTATTTAAATGAGTTATTTCTCCCCTCTACACTTCTCAGCAGGCAATAAAGGTCCACCGGCCCTGATTTCCACAGTAATTTGGTAGGGAGGAACTCAGCCCTTACAGCTGTGCCAACCATAAGTCCTGTGATTGTTCATTCAATAATGGGCAAAATTCCCACAAATCGTGAGGGCATTCTTTTTGGATTGCCCAAAAAATCTAGTCGATTAAAGACATGTTTCCCCTTATGGGACCACAAGACAAGCAGAGAATATTTACTTTGTGCTTACCCCATGGGATGGTTCCCATAATAGGTGACTGCGCCACTTGGAGCACAGTCTTTGCTGCAGTCTATACCATCACTCATGGTACTCCGTCTATGTCTGTCTTGCCGGAGGTGTTAAAACAAATACAGAATGAACATAGGGCAGTTGTCCTAGATTTTGGGATGAAATAGGAAACTTTGCCATAGTTTCTTAATTCCTTTGTCTAACATTAAAGGTGAAGCAGATTCTCTGGCTAGTGGCTTGCGCAGGTTGCACCTCTCAACCTGTATATTCTTCTATAGGACGTAATAATTTAGGGACCAGACCCAGTAAATCACAAATTGGCAAACCTGGTTTCAACAAGGATAATGCCAAATAGAACCCAGAGTTAGTTAAAAAATGATGAGACAAGCCCAAATCTAAAGTAAAAGTAAAATCTCAAGGAGGCACACAGTTGAAAGCATCTGATAGGCATCAGTTTTTTTACACTTATCCTTCTCCTTCCTTTCAGGACAGAAAAATAATACGAGAGAGGAGGGCATTCTGACCACAGATAGGAAGAGGACATGAAACTGCAGAGTGACTCACAACCCTCGTTTAACGTTAAGATAAAGAAGGTTGCAGCTATAACCGCAAAATATGCCAATAACACTAAGAACTCTCTTCCTGAACAGGAGATGGACAGTGACTCTCCTTGACAATGCAGCAGAGATCACTAGAATGTGCCGGAATCTCCAGGAGTTTCTGGCAGTGACAACAACTGATAATGTTGTTACAGTTGAAACCCCAGACACGCACATAACCCCTCCAGATAGATTATATGATTTGAATATAAAAATTGAGGATGATATACAGTGCAGCATTAGAGTAATATTCTGGGAAAATTGAACTATATCACATGACATGCTCTTAGCGGAGGTTGATTGGCTCCAACATTTTGTTCAAACATCCCCACAGGGTGAGGATGTAATACTCCCATCTTTTTCTCCCTTTTCCCTGACAAAATCAAACAAGCATATGTGGCAGAATGGTCTCCTGCACAAGCCCCACCTTTATATAGCAATCATGTCAGCTGGGATAAGGATTCTCCTTATCATATAATACCCACACAGTCCAGCCCACAAGTGCAACCACAATATCCCATAAAATGGGATGCTAAGGCACCTGTTAGAGAAATACTCTCTCAGTTAGAGTACCAGGGAGAAACTCAACCCTGTGTCTCTCAAATGAATAATCCCCTTTTTCCTGTTTTGAAACCGGGTCATTCATATTGCATTGTCTTAGATTACATACATTTAAACAGTCATACACGCACATTTGAAATTCAAAATACACACAGTGCAGCACTTATAAATGATATAGTCTGCAAAGATTACAAAACAACATTGGACATTTCAAATGTTTTTTGTTCTGCCAGAATATAGCGCCTGAAAGCAGAGATTGGATGGGACCTCTGCACTAGGCTTTCAGCGTAGTTTTTCACGACTCCATATGGGGTATAAGAACTGTACTGGACTGTTTGCTGCCTGCATAGTGTTAATTTTACAAGATATTGACCAAGACGCATTGTTTTTTGTAGATGATATATACTTGATGGATAATGAGGTAAACGCACATTTTGCCGCAGTGGATTGCATAATATTTGGATTCACTGAATTTGGCTACAAGTTCAACTTTAGGAAATCTAATATAGTGTTTCTAAGTGTCCTATGTTTAGGTTACGAACTTACACATGAAGAAAAAGCCTTACACCACACTTAAAGTGTGCTCTGCGGCAATCTCCAAACACTCTATGGAAACTGTCATCCTTGTTAGAATTCCTTAATTTTAGCAGAACTTTCATCCCTGTTTATGCACAAAGCATTAAATCAGTATATGAATTGATTCATCTTGATGTTACCAGTTCTCATTGGACATCGGAAACACACGGACATACTCAGATCGCTACAATCTGACTTGCTTGCAACACTTCATTTACATACACATGTCAATTCCACAAACCTAGTCATCCGTATAGTTGCTGGTGCCATTGGCTTTACCTGTATCACCTTTAATGAATGCAAGACAGTGCCAATTGCATATAAATCACATTGATATTCCAGTGCGGAAATGCATTTTGCATTCAATGGAAAAATCCTGACTGCAGTGCAGATGGCTATACTTAAAGAGATGCCATTTGCACAAGGGAAAAACATTATTGTCGTAACTCCTGTTCCAGCCTTAGAAGGTGTTAGTAAAGCAAGGATTCCTAATGCTAAAGTTATCAATCCTAGATGGATAAAATGGGCAACATCTTTATCAGCTGTTGATATAGACTTCGTCTTTTAACCCATCCTTAGACACAAGAGTTTCTTCGATATGAGCATTTTTTCCCATGCCCAGCAATATTTTTCTTCTTGAGCAGTAGAAATATATTGTTTATACTGATGGTTCAGCCCAGCTTGCTATAGATACCAAGCACCAATATTCAGTGGCATGAGCCACTGTTCTTGGTTTGATGATGGAGGAAACTTCCAACCACACACAAGTCGCGCACAATCCTTAGAGGACTGCACTGCACAGTTAGCTGAACTGAAAGCCTTATTACTTGCACAGGAACATATGGATCCAGAATTCCCCCCACTTATAGTGTGTGATTCGTATTATTGTGTGTTAGAATGTGGTTTACTAGTTGGGATAAATAGGTACCTACCCCTAGTAATAAAGCCACAATCACAATATAAGGTCCAGTCAGGGTCTCAGTAATTTATTCCCTTGCTGAACCCTTGGTAGCTGGCTGCAAGCAGTCAGGCATAACTTAGGAGATAGATGTAAAGCATTTAAAAATACATTGAATAAGTATGACTCAAAACGCAATAAAAATCCAAAACCAGTTAAGACACATCAGACATTTTTCTATGATTAAAATGACACTACAATGATACAAATCCATGGTAGGGAACTGGACATATGAGTTTTTAAAGACTAAATACTTTCTAGTGCCATAAAACAGAAAGCGTCATCTTGGTACATCTGGTCACATTAGACTGGGACAAAGTCAAAGTTCTAGGCCGACCTCAATGGAGCATTGGCGGATACAATTAGCGGTAGTCCTGGGTCAAATTTTTGCCACTGACTTAGTCACTTTTTGGGTGCTTTTTCTTTCGACGTTCAGTGAGGCTCCTCTTTGGGCCGAGGTTCGAGTCGGCTGCTTAGTTCAGTGCGAGGCCTCGGCGAAATCCTGGAAGTCTTCAGCTCTGGAGCTTTCAGCTGGATCAATCTGAAATCCAGGCTGGGTCGCAGTTCAACATTGGCGGCTTGACTCTTGACAACAGGTAGGTCAACTTATGTAGCTTTTCTCCAAAAATTCTCCAAAGTTCTACAAACTTCTGGAACTTCTTCCAGAAGGTAGTTCTTGGGGTTCCAAAGAGTCTACAATTCCATACATGGTTCCAGAAGTTTGAGTTGCTCCTTGGGATGTTGGTACTATGTTTCCCACAATCCACCTGGCCAAATCCTTAAAAATCAGCGTGATGCCATCCAACTGTGTTCTTCTTGATGAATATGATGCAGGTGGAGCTCTTTTAACCTGTTGCTTTCAGAGAGTCCGCTCCTTCAACCTTAGTCCTTTTTAGGCTGAAGACCAAAGCGTATAGCAGGTGCAGTCCTTATGAGTTCAGTCCTCTCGTGTGCAGTCCAAGAGTCCAGCAGAGCAATCCTTCTTCTTCTGGTAGTTTGAAGGTAGGAATCTGAGTTGCTGGGCAGCTCTCCCATATTTATACAGTGTTCCTTGGTGACAAGCAGGGGGGTATCCCTGCCAATGGGGTACAGGGTGGTACCCAGAACTATGAGAGCTTCCTCCAAAGTGTGGCATATTCTTGTCCCAGAAAGCGCTATTTCTGTAAAATCCAAAATGGAGAAACTCTCTCCTGGAGGTTAGGATCTGGCAAGCCAACCTACTGGCATGACTAACGTTTCCTAACACTCCCCTTCCAGCTCCTCTGCTAATTAAATTACTGGGGCTGCTGCCTGTCTGGGGATGCAGAAAGGTGGGTTGAGCCTGTGTCCTGTCCTAACTGTTGTTTCCTCTTTGAAAACCAGTTTGGCTACACAGCCCCCTTCCTGCCTTTTGCGCTGTAGCTTGCAGATATCCTCCCACTAGATGTCCTTTGTCTCTATGCAGTCCACTTTACACCTCATCAGAGCAGTTTGGCTTAGACTGTCAAAGGCTGGCCAATCAGGAGAAGCTGCTGAAAGGCTGGATTTTAGTTAATCAGAAAAGAAAGTTTTATAACTTATTTTCTCTGATAGTTATAAGAAATCTAACCTTGGCAAGTTGTTGAATTTATTCTATTATTTTAATACTTTGAAGTATATTTTTTAGTTTCTCCTGCCAATATTTATACTTTATTAAAGTATTCCCATGTTAGCCTGTGGAGCTAATGAGCTACAATTGGGAAAATGAAACTGGCAGTATTTTTTCCCTCACCAGGGCATATAAACTTATTTTATAATGTCCCTACTTATTTTTTCAAGCCACCCTACCACTGGGGCACCTGACGGAGACCTTAGGGGTGACCTATATGCAAAAATAAGGTAGTTTAAGACTTTATAGGTAACTTTAATTTCAAAGTCGAATTTGCATGTAATTTTATTCTAAAATCAGCACAAAGCAGGGCTACCTTTAAGATGATAGCAGGCAACACAGCAGTGCACACTTAGTGCATCAAATCTGCTGAGCTTCTAAAACTGCATGCCCTCCCATTTACTAGGGACTTACAGGTAGTTTGTCAGTACCAATTGTAATTGCACCTAATTACCATGTAGTTTTAATCAGAGCACAGGCCCTGGGTCTAGTTAGCAGAGCCTATGGCACAATCAGAGTCAGAAAACCAGCCTCTAGTAGTCAAAATGGGAGTAAAATTGGGTCGACACTGCAAAAAGCCCTGGTTCTCGCCCCTCCCCCACAGCCAACAGCACAGGACAGTAGATTCAGCCCAACCCATCCCTGGTCTGTCAGGTGAGGAAGAAAGTAAAGAAACTAGGCTACACAATTGCAGGGCCTACTCTGCCTTACATCCTCCTGCCAAGGTCACTTCCTCTAGAAAGCTGACCCACCTCTACAGCAATAAGAATAATTATAAACTAAAACTTCATCACAGCTGTTTAATTTACTTCCTCCCTTTTTAGTTTGGGTACTGACGTGCCCACCTCTTCTATCCCTAAGTTTATTAGGGCAACAGTTAGCTTACCCACAGAATGATACCCAACACTTGAGCAACCCCACCATGATCAAGAGGGTCAGGGGGCCTAACTTACTTTTGGCCATGGGGTCTGCCTCCCATTCCAAGTACAGTGCTGCCATGAAGGCCAGCACCCAGCAGAGGCTACTGACAGCTGTCAGATTCTAGAACCACACCCTTAGCTCTCCACTGACAGGTGGGTAAACTGCTTAAGGGGCAACTGTGTGTTCCTGGAACCTCTCTTGCTCTTTAGAGTGAAAGGCTACCCATCTTTCACTCTCCGATCTGTCAGTGCAGGGGTGGCAGCCTGCTGTTTGGCAGCTGCCTGATTGCTCAGGACTTCCTGGTGGTGAGGTGATGCCTCAGCAGGGCTAACTTTGGGTTTCTCCCTCACTGGGTCAGAAGACCCTTGGCTCATTGGAACTCACTTTAAGAGTGGCTTATCTTTCCTCTCCTTTTTCCCTTTCTTTTGGGTTTCTAGTCTCTTAACTGTAGGGGCTGACTCCCCAGGGGCTTTGGCTTGGAGGGCGCCCTGAGCGACTGCCCCATTTGGGATCAAACCAACATCTGGGAGGTCATTTCCCAGGATACAATCTAAGGGAAGGTCAGAACAAACTA
The DNA here is from genome assembly GCA_963921515.1 of Calotriton arnoldi. Lineage (NCBI taxonomy): Eukaryota > Metazoa > Chordata > Amphibia > Caudata > Salamandridae > Calotriton > Calotriton arnoldi. The sequence continues at coordinate 8,668 of CAWUFW010026134.1, read as the reverse complement.
CCACCTTAAATCGGACAGATGCACCCTCCCCTCCCTCTCTAGGGGGACTAAAGCAAAAAGGTTTTGTTGTTACCTCTCCTGTGGCTTCCCTGGCTCTTTGTCTCTCCTGGCTCATACAGGTCTGTGGACACAAACCTGTCAGTCACTGGGGTGTGACTGGCACATGAGTCTCTCAGGCCAATGACAGGGATACCATTCAGCTGATTTGAGTGGAAATGCCCACCCCCACCTTCAGTGATCACCAGCTTTCCATCTGGACCTGTCTCCCAGCACAATGCTATGAGGAGCTACTCATCTGAGGACTCCTTCTCTATGACTGCACTGGACCGCCCAGTGCTAATCACCTTCTTGGGACAGGAGAGGTCACCCCTGAAGTGACCTGCTTGCTGACAGTCAAAGCATATCCTGCTGACGAAGTGCTTTTTCAGCCCTGGATCCCCCTGCCTCAGCTTGTCAGAGTTGGGGTGGGATCTGTTCTCCTCCTTATTTGAGTTCTGGGGCACTGAGGGAGTCTCTGTGATGGGCTTACCACCTCCCGCCTTTGGCTTTTGTGGGCCTAAGCACCCTTCTTGGAGTATCCCCTCTGGTGCTGATTGTAACCCCAGGTTCTAACCCACTCATCAGCCTTCTCCCCCAGCCCCCTGGGACCAGACAGTCTAGAGTCTGCTAGATACTGGCACAACCTCTCTAGTACACAACGAGTCAGGATGTGTTCTTTAAGAAATAAATTGTACAACCACTCATTAGTACTCTCCTGGGTATCTTGAACCCAGCCCTCTTGTGCCTTCACTGAGATATCTACAAAATCCAGCTAAGACAGTGTGCTTACTTTCTGGGTGTCCATGAACTTTACCATGTACTACTCTGTGATGAGACCAAATATCCTGACTAGACATTTTCTCATGTGGGAGTAGGATTCTGCCTCAAAACTCTCTAGGTTCAGGAGCCTATCCCTCAAAGCTAGTGGGATCTAACTCCCACAGAAGTGAACCCCAATATTTAGAGTGGACCATTCTCATCTTAAGGGCCCTTTCAAATGCAGTCAGCCATTTGTCAATGTTGTCCCCTTCTACATGCTTGGGCACTATCCCCTTGGGAAGCCTGGGATCAACACCACAACCCCTGGACATCTCAACATCTTCTTCATTTTTGCTGCCACCATCTCTTTTCTCTTCCTCCCTTGCCCACTTCTTCTTAGCTAGGTCCAGCTTCTCCTTCTCTATAGCTTTGGAAACGAACTGAGCTGCCAGCTCCCTTTCTTTGATGGACAATACTGGGGCTTCTGTGGGAGAAACTTCCCTTCCACCATTAGCTGGACGGCTGAACCTACCTAGTGCTAGAAGTTATGGACACGTTATCATCTTCTTCCTCCTGGAGGCTGTTGGAAGGGTCATCCTCCCCTTCATCCCCTCGAGCTGACTCTGCCCAGGCCTTCAGGGATCTAACCATCTCTGCCGTTCTAATTCGATTAGCAGCTGGCCGCCCCCTAGCCCTGCACTCTTCCCTCAGCTCAGCTACTCTGAGGTTAGTTAGGTACGACAGCTCCAGCTCCATGGTGTCCCTAGTTTTGGGTCACTAACAAAAATTTACAAACAGATATAGAAGAATTTAGAAAAATAAAACAAATTACGTAATTAAAAAAATAGTTGAAATTTCAAGAAATTGAAAATCAATTTTACTCTAGGTCAATGTAGTGTATTTTTTAAATATCTTCACTTAAATACATGTATTGTGTGGTTAAACAATCACAATTTAAGTTCTAGTCAAGGTCTCAATAAATTATTCCCTTGCTCAACCCTTGGTAGCCGGCTGCGAGCAGGCAGGCTTAACTTAGGAGACAGGTGTGTGAAGCATTTAAAGACACTAATACGATAAACAAGTAAGACACAGCATACAATAAAAATCCAACATCAATTTATAGAAATAGGAAATATTGTTATGTTTATAATGACACCAAAACTACAAAACTCCAATGTAGGTAACCAGAGATATGAATTTTTAAATATTAAATACTTTCTAGTGCCTGAAAACAGAAAGCACCAAATTGGGACTTCTGGACGAGCTAGATCGGGACAAGCCAAATATTCAGGCTGACCGCTATAGAGCACGGGTGGGCTACAATGAGCTGTAGGCCCCAGTCAAGCTTTTACCTTCTAACTTCGCCACTTTTTTGGAGCTTTTCCTCTCAACGTCAAATGACGCTCCTCTTCAGGTATGCTTTCGAGTTTGTGTCAGCGGCTAGGTTCAGCGTGAGGCCTCAGTGAAATCCTGGAGGTCTTGAGCTCCGGAGCTATCAGTGGTATGAACCTAAATTCCAGGCAGGGTCGCGATTCAATGTCGGCGGCTTGACTCTCGACAACGGGTCAGTCAACCTATAAACCTTTTTTCTAAAATTTCTCCAAACTTCTCCAAACTTCTGAAACTTCTTCCGGAAGGTCCTTTTGAGGTTCCAAAGTGTACACAGCACCAATCCAAGGTTCCAAACTCTGTGAGTTGCTTCTTGGGAAATTGGGACTACGTTTCTCACAATGCACCTGGCAAAATCGTTAAAAGTCCACTGGACGTTGTCCAGCTGGTTTCTTCTTGGTGGAGATGATGCAAGTGAAGCTTTATTAACCTGTTGCTTTCATGGAGTACACTCCTTCAACTTTCTAAGCAAGGCAAAGTCCTCTTCTTGTCCCAGAAAGAACTATTCCTTTAAAATCCAAAATGAAGAAACTCTCTCCTGGAGGTTAGAATCTGGCTTAGCCAACCTACTGATGATGCTAACTTTCCCTAACACTCCCCTTCCAGACCCTCTACACATTCAATTACTGGAGCTCCTGTCTGGCTGGGGGTGAGCATGTGTCCTGTCCTAACTGTCATTTCCTCTTAGAAGACCAGTTTGGCAACCTAGCCCCCTTCCTGACTTTTGTTCTGCAGCTTGCTGATCTCCTCCCACCAGACGTTTTTTGTCTCTATGCAGGCAGGCAGGCCACTTCATATCTCTTCAGAGGAATTTGGCTCAGCCTGGTCAAAGGCTGGCCAATTAGGAGAGGCTGCTGGAAGGTTGGATTTTAGTTAATCAGAAAAGAAAGTTCTATAACTTATTTTCTCTGGTAGTTATAAGAAATCTAGCCTTGGGAAGTTGTTGGATTTATTCTAGCTATAATGTTAATACTTTGCAGTATATTTATATCTGGCTTCTGTCACTATTTATACTTTATGTTAGACTGTGGAGCCAACAAGCTACAATGGGGAAAAAGAAAATGTGCAGTTTTTCCTCTACAGGGGATATAAAACATATTTTATAATGTCCATGCTTATTTTACAAGGCAACCCACCTTCTGGGTCACCTAGGGAAGACCCTAGGGGTGATTTATATGTCAAAATAAGGTAGTTTAAGACTTTGGAAGTACCTTTAATTCCAAGTCGAATATGCGTATCATTTTATTTTAAAAGCAGCCTGCAAAGCATTAAACCGCTGGGCCTCTAAACCCTACATGCACTACCATATACTAGGGACTTACAGGTAGGTTGTCAGTACCAGTTGATATTATACCTAATTACCATGGACTTTTAATCAGAGACAGGCCCTGGGTCTGAGCAGAGCCCATGGCACAATAAGAGTCAGAAAACCAGCATCTAGTAGTCAAAATGGGGGCAAAAAGTGGGTGACACTGCAAAAAGCACTGGTTTCTCACATTGTGTCCAGTCTTTTAATGACAATTTCCATTATCAAAGCCAAAATGGACTAAAAGAATCTAAAGGCAACACAATTAGGCATAAAATGTTTTGGGTGAAGGTGGCAGACCTTATTCATTTATTTAATTTGTAAAGCACAAACTGTCACCAAAAACGGGCATCCTGGCGCTGAAAGCAAAAATAGAGATTCAGCATGTGGATGGGGAAGAGAGAACTCGGAAGGATTATGTATGAGCACTAGCAGTGACACTAGTTTGGAAAAAGCCAGGTCTTCAAAGCTTTTAGCAGTCGTATTTTACCTCATTAGATAGAGGTAAATTGTTGGTTGCCTTTCAAAACCTAAGGTGTGTGCTACTTTTAACTAAAACTGTTGCAGCATCTGTTGGCACCCCTAAAGTATTCAACACAAAACAAAACAATGGCATAACAGAAAGAAAAGTAATAGCACAAAAGAAACAACAGAGAACAACATAACAAATTATCAAATAAAGAATAAAACACAAGTTCTCCAGTAAAACACAACATCAACAACACAATACAATAACAACAGTATGAAAACAACACCTCACCACCACAACATAGTGAAACTTAACAAAGATGCACAAGCATGCTGTTCACACATTATCACCTCTACAAATCTATTTACATACCATGGTGGTAAAAGGTGTTGCATTACAAACTGCCTTACTTTACACCAAGGACCTGTATTAGCACCAGTAAAAAACATTGTGATCCATCGCCTTGTGTTTATGAAAGTGAGAACTACTATGAAATTGATGAAGCACAAGGCAAATGCATTCACACAGTTTCCCGTGTGTGTCTTCAAATGTGTCCATGTCCAAATTGGTTTGACATTCAATATTCCAAAGCTCTGGGAGGGCTGGGGTGATTTAGAATTTGAATCAAACAATTTATGGCAGTAGGCACAACAGAGCATATGCATTGGCATATCCTTCTTAGACACAGCCGTAACAAAAGTCATGAAAATATACACCTCAGATGTGAGATGGATGGGGTATTCACATGGTAACTTTTTCGAGAATTTAAGAGCCCCATTTAAAGTTTTGAATGCCTATTGAATTGTCTGTAAATCCTATCAGCCACACACATAGGGTCAGATGCTGCAAATTCAAGTAGAAAGAGCACAGTAATTCTGTACATAAACGAACAGAGAACCACATCATGGAGCACCACAATTGAACAATCAAGAAAAGTGTACACTAGCCTATCACCAAACAATTTTGATACTGTTATGTATGTATAGGATTCAAAGGGACTGCATGTAGAGGTTGAAAATGATGGGAGACAAGATGAAGCCCTGTGGGACTCTGCACATAATAGAGATATTTTGGGAGCTGGAGGAGCCAATGTAAATGATGTTGTTTGCATATATATGTGGAAAAACAGTGAAGGACATTTCCAGCAAATCCCATTCAAGTCTAGGTGTGGATCAGGGTGGGATGAGCACTTGTGTAAATGGAGGATGCGTTGTCCAGCATAATCTAGAGGCAGGGCTCATCTGTATCTGTAGTAGGGATGTCACCGTCTCTGATATGTAAGGTAGCTACCTCCATTCTGCTGCATGATCTGATGCTAGATTGGTCAGTCATGTACTAAATAGTTGGCAGTGATGTGATCTTGGAGTGCAAAAACTGATTTGTTGATGCTCTTACCAATGAAAGATATCTGAGTGATGATCTCATATAAGGTGAGCTCACTGGGATCTGATGTGAGTTTCTTCAGAAAAAGGGGGATCTGGACTATCATCATGAGAGCTTCAGAGCAAATGACACGAAGGAGGGAGGTGCTGATAAAGGAGAATATGGATGAGTGGGGGTTCTCCAGAGTAGACTCAAATGAACGATCAGGGTAAGATATCATCTCCATGGGTAGCGTATTGGAGAAAGTCAAGGTTTTTAGGTGATGTCTGTGAGAAATAAGGGTTTGAAGGACGACCAGTGTTGGATACAGCACAGAGTGTAATTATCAGATGAAATGTAGGCTTAGTCTTGATGATTTGCTGCTGACTCCTCTGTATATTTTAACTGAAGAAGACTATTTAATTGTGGTTCCCTGTGTGAGATTGGAGGATCAGGCTGAGGTTGATACAGTGCTTGCTTTTCTTGAACAGCATTCAACTTCTGTTGTCAGCTTAATTGATGGCATAAATATAGTACTTGCTTTTGGCTGAAATGATGAGTTGCCTGGATGTTGTATTGTTGGACTTCACTAGGAAGATGCTGGCAACTTCGGTTTTTCATCTATTTTCTTTCATGTATGGAAATGGAGAGTTTCATTTTTATGAGGTTTTTGGACCACCAGGGTGCTGAAAGGTTCTTTTGCATTTGTGTGTTGGAGATGAAATTTGGGTGTTCATTTAGCTTTCGAAATTGCAATGAAGTCTTTTAAAAAGGTGTTGACATTAGACCTGGTCAAAATTTTAATTACGCTGAAGTAACTTCAGTAATTTTTTGTTGCTCTTTCGATGCAAAATTACACAAAATAATGAAGTTATGCCCGTTTGCATAATTATGAGTAGTATGGCACAAAAATCCTACCGCAGGAGCACAAGAAAAACAAACTTAGCTCGATCAAACGGTTGCTCGCTACTGCTGTTCATGTTCTGTTGCATTTTGTAATTTTTTTTAATGCAAAATGCATCCTTAGGTGAATTTTGGACACAAGGGTGCATTTTGTGCTACGAAACAAGTGCTAAATGCTGGGTTACGCATCATGCATAATTCTGAAACTTTCACATAATTTTATTGTAATCTTGTATCATTATGCTACAGCAAATTACTCAAGTTACGTCTACCCCTAGGTAGCATTATATGTGGAGGAAAAGGGTCGAGCGATGAGTTCACAGGTTTTCATTGGAGCAATCTTTATACATTTGAAGATCTGTCAGAATGTGAATTGTTAATTTGGGGAGGAGCCATACCAACTTCATGAACACACCCTGGTTAGGTTTAAACACAGCTCTCATTAAAACTCTGCTCAGACCCAGGTAACTTTTCAATTATATAACATATTTTCATTACCTGTTGAATGCATGTCTGCTAAATTGTTCAATGTCATTCCCAAGTGAAATATAAATTAAAAAAACTAAGGGGCATATTATCAAGGGCTCGATCGCCGCTTTAGCGGGACTTTTTCCCGCTAAAGCGGCGATAATGCAAACGCCCTATTAGCAAGCTGTCGCTAACTGCTGTTAGCGACAGCTTTTAGGTGATAGCGACCGGGTTGGGTGCCGCTTTGCATGGCAGCGATATTTATCGCTAATGGCATGCAAAGTAGGCGGTCCCAACCAAAAAGCGACTGGAAACAGTCGCTAAGGTCGCTATCGCCTATTAGCGAGGCAGGGGAGGTGATTAACGAACCAGCGCTAAACACGTTTAGCACTGGTTTGTTAACGCCTGGTCTCACCCTGACTTAGCCATGTAATCCAATGGGAGGTGGATTACATGGCTAAATCCCCTCGCCCTATCGCCAAGCTAACACTGGTCACAGTGTGAATATCGCTTGTTTTCAAGCGATATTCACACTGCTTCTTCAGGGTTTCTATCGCTTTGGAGATAAGCGTTGCTGATAGCACGCTATCTCCGCGATAGAAACCTGCGATAGCCGGCGATAATTATCCTAGCGCTAACTGCGCTTAGCGATAATTATCGCCGGTTATTGCTAATAGGCCCCTAAATATTGTTATTGCAAGTTTATAATTGAAGGATGTCGGAGAGACATATAAGATGGGCTTGTCCTTGTGAAGCGTATAAGAGTTTTTTTGTTGATAAAGTTTGTTTTAGTAGTTTAATATGTTACCTTTGAGAAGGATTCCTGGGAAATGGCTGCATCCTCTATTTTTCTGATGGCGGCTAGTTATTTATAAAGTGCACAATATATAATTGTTTTGGTTCAAAGCACTCTCGATAGGGGATAGAAATTCTTCTTACGGAGTACTGAAGTGTTCTGGATGTTCATATCATTGGAAATTGGAGTGCATCATTTTGTCTTGCATGGTTACATCCTTTCATCAAGTCTCATTACATATTATATTTGCATTATGGACTGTTATATGTTTATTTTATCTGCATCCTATAATTTCTGGCAGAGTCTTAGTTCCAAGGGGAACCAAATAACTTTGAATGTTGGTTTCTGTTTTATAGTCACCAGTCTTTGTATGATTCTCACGCACGCACATCCTTGTGATATATTAGACTAAGGGGTGGGTATGCGGCATGACATCATTGTTTGGTGAAAAATGTGGAATTTCATTTAAACTTCATGAAATTATAATTAATTACATGTTAAGCTCATCAGCAGAAAACCCATACTGTGTGTGCTACCTGCTCATGCTGCAGCGTTAAAACTGCCTTTTGTTGGGACCGAGTAGGTGTAAAAAAACGAGATGCGCTCTTCCTATCACTGCACAAGGGTTCAACAGAGAAATGTAAACCTGAGCAAAAAGCAAGTGCCATTACTTTACAAACTTACCGTGTCTGGCAGTAGCAGCTGCTACTGAACGGGGGTGATGGGGTGGGGGAGGGAAGGGGCAGGTGAGGGAGGGAATAAAAAATAAAATAAAATTACTCACCTGGGTGCAGCCAGCCACCGCCTATCCTCTGATGTCTTCTCTGTGCCGCAACAGGAAGCACACAGCCTCCCAGAATCCCCTGGCCAATCACAATACTGCAATGCAGCATTGTGAATGGTCTGAGCACCGTAGTTCCGCACTCAGATGGGGACAGGGAGGCTATGCATGTTCCCTACTAGGCTGTGTAATGCAGCCTGGTGGGGAACATGCAAAGTGCGCAGGATGGTTTGGCCAGCCCTATTGGGCCCAATAGGGCCACCCAAACTGTCCTGATCACTTTAGAGTGTGCCTAACACTCCCCCCCCTGTCACGTGCTCTGGCCAGCCCTGCCCCACCCACCCTGCCCCGCCCTGTACCTGAGTAGGAAGGAAAAAACTAAGGGGCATATTCACA